>NBIL01072884.1:0-19532 GCA_002752925.1 Viola pubescens var. scabriuscula | reverse complement strand
GTTGATTCTTTTGTCCTTCAAAACCCATCATAAATAAGGGTATTTTGTGTCAAAAAATGTGGGCACAATGCTAACCTGGGCAGGTTAGCAAAACCCATATATATATATATATATATTGTAAAACAAATTAATACTACTACATGCTTAAAAGAAGATTTAGATTAATAGACATTAATTTACCGTATTTACTTGGACTATATTTCGGAGTATTTTTCTTTTTTTATAGAAGGTAAATTGCTACCATTGCCACTAAAACAAGTAAAGTTGGATATAATATATGATTAGCCATCCGAGTTTGTCATCACCTGTCATTATTACTTCCAATTATATAATAATTACTACTTTTAGATCATCAATTGCTAATAAGGTATCACCACAGCCCCACAACTTTGGAGTTTGGTGATTTAATTTCACTACCTTTCAACCTTCAATACAAAATATATTTTTATTTTAAATTTTCAATAAAAATAGAAAGCACTTTCATAAAAAGATATCTCAAAATAATAAATCAGATTAATTTCATTTTAACATCGCAAGTATGGTTCAATTATTACATTGTTTAATAGATGAATGTGAGATTTGAACTTCGATCTCACTCCTTACATTGTTTTTAATTTCAATATATATATGTATATATATACATACTTTCTTTTATTTATTCATTTTAAAAAACATGTATCCACGTTTTGCTGGTTTTATTTTATGTTTTAGGGATTAAAAAAGAAAAAGAAAGGAAAAAGAAAAGAAAAGCTGATTATTACTCCCTCCGTCTTTTAATAATTGACGTTTTTCTACTATTTAGAGTATTTGTCATTTTATCTTTTCCGAAATATATATTTTGTGCAAATGATAATTTTTTTTTGAATCAACTTAATTTGATGATGATGCGGTAATGTGAATAGAAATTAGAAGTAAAAATGAAACAATATGGAATAAAATAAGATCAAGTCTGTTATTAAAGGACGGTGAGAGAGTATCATGGTTGGAAAGCTGGTTATTTTATTTTATTGAGAAGGAGAAACTTTTCAGTGTCACTATCGTAATAGTAGAAAAAGATAGGGGCGTTGTTGTGACAGGGAAAAGAAAACTGACCTTTTACCCTCCGCCTCGGTATGCTTCATTGTCTCCACCTTTGAAGCCTTGAACTCGGCGCGGTGTCTGTTCCTTTTATTTTTATCCAAACCGGCGGCGTTACGGACCTACTCGCCGCTCTTCCTATATTACCCTCGACAGCTACTCTTATTTAAGGTCCCGCCACTCACTTCCGTCCTTCCTTCTTCACCTTATACAGTGGTCCCTGCTCTCTTTTGCTCTTAATTGCGCAGAAAGGCCACTGGTTCAGTTCAGCCACTGAGAAACAAAAACCCAAAACCCAAAACCCAAAAAAGAAAAACCCAGAGAAAACGAAAGCCAATAAGAAGGCACATTCTCCTTTTGATGCTCATAAGAGTTGGTATATGTTCTTCTTCTTTTTTGTTTTCTTGATAATTGATCATGTTCTGTTTCCTCTGTTTGTTCTTTGCTCTGTTCTTAAAACATGTGTTTTTGTGTTTTATGATGATCATCATGTGGGTTTTTTGAGATTTTCGTATGTGCATGTGGTTGGATTGTTGTTGGACTGGTTTTAAGGTATTAATGATTGAAGGTTAACTACAATGTGGGTGAAAAGTTTGAGTAATTTTGGTTGTTTTTTGAACAAGATTTGAGTTGATAGTGAAGAGAGGGTTTTTGTTTGATGATGGCTGTTTATTGACTGGTTAGTGAGTGATAAATGATGAGTGTTGGTTGAATTGAATTTATACAATTCACTTGTTTGCGGTATTGACTATGTGTTGACTTGTTTTTCTGTTCGTAGGTTTGTTTTCTTGGTTTGTTAGAAGTAAGTTTTGGTTGACAAACATGTGGGATTTATGGTTATGGGCTTAATATGCACATGATTGTGTTGGTTTTTACTTTTGTTATGCATATGATTGTGTTGGTCTGGAATTTTTAGGATGAGAAATATTTAAATAAGAAAAGAACAAGACAGAAAGTAAGCAAAATGTTTTGTTTTGGGTGAATGATTAGTGTGGCGACACTAATTTTAAGTTCGGGATTGTGTATAACATGCTTGTGGTTGATCGATGGCTGACGTTGTTTGTTTGTGTGCTTTTTCTTTTTCAACAAACAATATACTAGGAGATTTTTTTTGGTGGTTTGCTGTAACGGTCACGGTTGTTAATTTTTTAGGCAATTAGTATGGTCATGAATTTGTATTATTCTGATTCATTCTACATCTGTCAATGCTTGTGTGTGTTATGTGTCGATTTGCACGTAGTGATGTGTGGTATTTAACGCTGTTCAAGTTACGGTAAGTAATAAACTGCAATTGCTATCCATATTAAGGAGAAGACCAAAGTTGCAATGGTAGCATTTTTTTACCTTTGAGTCGCCAATGATTGCTTGGTGTTTGATTACTCACTGTGATCAGCATGGCCGCTGTCCATTTCATCTATATATGTGTTCACAAATGTGTTATAAATCCATCTGCCTGAAAGATGGAATTGCATTAAAGTGGGATAATTCTCCATATTTGGAATGCTTGACCCTAACTTCCAAGCTTGAGAGCATACACGTGCTCTTGCATGTACGGACACGTACATATATTCTTTTCGGAAAACACTTTTATAGGTGCATGCAAGTCTAAATTAGTAAACTAATAATTTTAACTGGATGTTATTTTCATTTGTTACATTGTTCTTACTGAATTTTCAGACATTTGATGTCCTCTGTAGAAGGGTTATAATCTCTCTTCCCTTTCTTTTGTGGCCCCTCGTTTTGATAGGAATTAGGGTGAATAAGCTTTAAGGTCTCTGACTGAGATTTAAATAGGCCTATGATTAATTTTCTGGGAAAAGAAGCGTTCAATAAACATACACCAACTGGTTTTGAGACTAGGACATTTTGAGTTGAGTTGAGACTTTAATAAAGTTGTAAAAATGATCAGCAGCTTTAATGTTTTCTATTACTGCACTTCAGAATTATTTCTTCATGTTATTTTATAGCTGCAGTTTAGTCTCAGTGTCTCACTGAAGATTTGATTGCTTGATTATTAGTTCACTCTATGTGTAGTTGTTCTATGCTTTGCCTTTCAAAGATGATCTCTTAATATTTGTAGTTACTCTCCTTTTGAGAGTATGTCATGCAATTGTCTCCTTATGGTGTTTCTAGTTGTTTAATGTTGTATCTTCCCTGTCCTACTTTGTGTGTAGGTCGCTATTCATCGTGATAATTGCAAATTTAGCTACACTAATGGCGACTCAATTATCTGAACTAATGGAAGTGCCTTCTGCAACAATAACTGGCTTAAATTTTAGTATTGCAACGGATGAAGAAAAGGTGACTACTATTTCCCTTTTGTTTTTATTATGTTTGATGCCAGTTTGCAATATCTTAATTCTCACCGTAAATTGACTGGACTGCAAGTAATTAAGCTGTCAGGTTTACTGAGGAATGATACTGCATCTGCATGATTGATATTGGAGGAGGAGTTTCATATTATCTAGATGCACGGTGTTGAAGTGAACTTAAATCTAGTAGCTTTGACTTGATTTGATCAGAGTTTAGGCCTTTTGCTATATAACTTACAGTGCTAGACAAAGCGTTCCCTGCACCTATCGGGATATGTCTTATATGTTTGGAAAAATAATGCATTTAATATAGTTGGGAAAGAAAATGAGAGTGGTGCCCTATCCATGAAAGTTTTGCTCCCTTTTTCCTTATTTGTTTATCACTCATGCCATTTTAGGGTTGTCCAGAAACACTTGTCCCCCCTATCAATGAAAAAGTTCAAATTGCGTAGATGTTGTAATTTGCCTTATTGTATGCAATATCTTGAAATTGACTGCATGTTTTCACCTTAAAAAAACCAATATATAGAAGTAAAGAGTCCAATTAATCTATTCTCTACTACTGCTGATGATGTAGACAACAAAGGATTAACATTATGGTGTTTTAATCTGTTATCAGAATTCACTGACGTTTCTGTAATTTTCAGATAATATAACAATTTCTAGGTCTAGGTTTCTATTTCATAAATGAGTATAAAGGAAATACTATGTTTTCTGATTAAGGGACTTGGGTCCTTAATACAATAGAAGTTCCAGTTACTTGTAGTTTTGGATCAGTACTAATGTATGAATTTCCATGCTTGTAATGCTTTAATTTTTGGTCTCAGTCAATCAAATTGATTAAAGGCTTTCTAGATTTTGTTGGGTTGTGGGATGATATTCTTTCCATATTCTTTAATCATTCCTATGTTCGGAAAATGTGGATGAGCTCTTTCACTAATAGATCAAAAGGTTTTTCTACAACTTGAACCCACTAATTATAGTGGGTGCTTCACATTTTAATGATTGAATTGCTCAAAAATAAAAAAGAAATCACAGTTTAACACATCCAACTCGAGATCGTTTGAAAATACTAGCTAACGTCAAAGTCATTCGTAGAAGCATCTTGAAGGAATTCAAGATCAAGCTACATGTGAAGGAGTTGATGTTTGAAAATCATGCAAGATATTTAGCAAAGTATCTTTTTCTAGAGAAAGAGGAGTCTGTTTTTTTTTATAGGACATGAGTTTGGGCTTTTATTTTATTTTGGTAAGGAGCTCGGTGTGAATAGCTAATCCAGGTGGGGTAGGACACTTGAAGAGTCACTTTGTAATGGAGAGTAATTATCTTAAATTCATATTTAGTCCCTGAAGTTTCCAAAATTGCTGCCAAATATTTCTCATTTTCCAATTTCTCTAGCATCTTCTTATGATATTGCTTTTTGAATTAAAGCTTTGAATTGATAGTTTTTGTCCACCACTCAATGCAAATTTGGCCATAATCTTCACTGGAATAAAATTGATAGCGACTATTTAAATTTTGAACCTTCTTCAATGAAGCTAGTAACCTCCTGTTAAGTTTTATAGACTGAGGCAATTATGGAAGCAATAATGTTTAGACTGATATATAATTAAGATATATGCTTTAGTCAGTGTATGAAAGATTTCACCATTGTAATGGAAGAATCATGTGCAGTAAATGGTGTTCTTACCACTCATTATGTTTCAAAACTAGATTTGGTTACTGTCCCTGCTACAATACCAAAGCCATACGCTGAACTGCTACTTTTCTCACTATTTGGTAGTTTGTCTTATTCAGGCTCCTTCATGTTTCTCACGTTCTTCAGGTCAATGTTATGCACATGTTCTTCATTTGTTTTATTTCTTGACTCATCAGTTTTGGAATTTCATTATATTACTTCATAAAAATGTCAATGAAGCATACAATCATCTTACTCTTTGAGAAATTGATAATATTAAGCATTGCAACTGATGCTGTTTCCTTATAAGTTTATTTGTTTTTCTGATGTTGTAATAGGCAAAGCTTGCCGTTCTAGAAATAAAAAATGCTAGTGCGGTAACTGATCGTAGTTTGGGGCTCCCGAATCCTGATTCTCAGTGCTACACATGTGGAGCTAAAGATTTAAAATCCTGTGAAGGTTTGGATGGATATTTATTTTGGATGTATTTAAATTGATGGCTGTCTACTGTTACTGGAGTCTGTACTAATGCATTATTGTTTATTTCTAGGTCACTTTGGTGTAATTAATTTTCCATATACGATACTACACCCATACCTTCTGGCCGAAACAGTACAGATTTTGAATCAAATTTGCCCAGGATGCAAGTCAATCCGGAAAGAGAAGCAGCGGAAGGATAAATTGGTCAAGGTCAGGTACCTCTTTCTTTGTGATAAATTTTTTGCTTTGTGCAATTCCTGTTGTTCTGAGCATAAGTTGTGTGCTAAGGACCTAAGGTTAAGTTCTAAATCTCCCACCATCATGAACTTATAATTCATTACTAGATTTTGTTTCATAACAGAGCATAAGGCTAAAGGAAGCTGTTTTGATGATCTTATTTGCGCTGAACTAAAGTTTCATAAATGCTATTTGTATTTTAACTACTGTAACTTCCCTTTTAAGTAAATTTTCTTAGGATTTATACTTACAATAAATCCTGAGATTCTTTTTCAACAGTAACCGTAGAATAACTATTCTGATTGTATAATTTAGTTACAATATAAGATATTTTGACAAGATAAATTGATCGACATCTTAGTGGTAGTTTAAGTGACAACTGACAACCACCAGAGTTGTTGAGAACTTAACCACAGTAGGAGTTAATTATTCTTTCTTACTTTTATAATTCAAACAAAAGCTTTAGGTTTCATGTCACCTTGGCCCTTGAATATTCAATACAATTTTGTTTGCTAAACTTATATTTTCGTGGCTACTTAATATAGTGTAAGTAGGAAATGTAATGTTCTTTGTGGTCTAGAGCCTGTCTTTGCTCTCTGTGCAAATTAATAGTCTGCTTGCTGGTGACGTTTTTCCTCTATTTAATGTATACTTGCAGAGGACTGGTTTGACAGCCGGTGAAAAACCTCTGCCAAAGCCTCTTTGCAAGTACTGTAATGTAAGTCTGCCTTAGTTCTTCTCATTAATCTTTCTTTCTTTTGTACCTATGTAATTACTAATAACAATTTGTGTCCAACAGGATACTAAAGCAGGCTGGTATCCAAAAATGAAATTCAAACCTTCTTTCAAAGACATCTTTGGGAAAACTGCTATTATAGCAGAAATCCATGAACCAAAGACAAGGACCCAGAAAAAGGTTCAGAGGAAGGTAGCTGCCGACTATTGGCAGGTTATTCCAAATGATGAACAAGAAAAACCAACAGTGGAACCAAACAGAAGAGTTCTCTCACATGCACAGGTAGGATGACATGGCCTTATCATGTTATGTCTCAGGTTTGCCATGTTTATAATTGACTTTGTGTGTGAGCATCCTCATTGTCTGTTTGTGCATGTATTTGTGTTTGTTCAACTTGTAGTTTGACTACTTCTATTAACCCACAGAACTTGGATTTTTTTTTTTGATCTTTTAAGTGCATTTATGTTTCTCTTGTGAATGCCAACTACCATATAAGTGGTAATGACAATGGAAGGAGGGTATTTTTCTTGGACTAAATGCTTTTATGTAATTACTAGGGTGTATGAAATTAGGTGAAGAATCTCACAATGCCTTGGTATAAGTAAAGTATTGGGTCAGCTGAATCGAAACATTTTTTGGGTCACTACGGCCATAGTTATAGAAAGATGTGGATCACTTTTTGCAGGCTGAAAATTTACCGAAAGTGCATATTTTTTTGGGTAATTTTAAAGTTTTAAGTATAAACTCTACAGAGTTCTTACACAAAACCGACTTATTTTGGTGGAATTTACTTTCTGATAAAAAAACAAAGAGCTGTAATTTGACTACAGTTTGACTAGAGTTTCAATTGTAGTCTACTTATCTACCAAGCAGTAGATTTGGAATCAAATCAATTCATTTTCCAACAAATCTGTGGTTCCAAACAAGCTGTAAGGAGTTGTGTGGCTTAAGCCAGGGACAAGAGTAATAGTAATAGCTAAATGATGATTGTTAGCGCCATAAAGTATCATGTGAGTATTTGGAGTGGATTATCTGCTTGCATATTTTTCTACTATTTCTCTTTTATGCTCTATGTATCCTGAAATTGTCAGATATAGACAACAATGAAGCTTCTTTCCATTTTTCCTCGATTGCTGATTTTTATTACTGCTTGTATAAGTTTTAGTTTATGCACTGTAATTTAAGTTGTTGAAACTTGGTATAGATTTTAATCCTTTTCGAAAGGTTTATTGAATCAAGCTTATCTATGACATTTCCATGTCTCAGTCTCTTTATATCAGTTCTGTATATTCATGTGAATGGCACTTTTAAATTTGTTGCTCACTCCTGGTTATCTTATGTTGATGTTTATGGTGATCACTTTCTGGCTGTCAGGTTCGTCATTTGTTGGATGGGGTTGATCCTGATTTCATTGAAAGATTTGTGTTAAAGAGAAATTCGATTTTCATCAACAACTTCTCGGTAACACCAAATTGTCATCGCGTGACTGAAGTTACACATGCATTTTCTAATGGTCAGCGCTTGATCTTTGTAAGTATCATTCCTCACTAGTCCTCTGATGGTTTATCACATTGCATTCATGACTTCCTGCCATCTTGTTCATGCCCTCATTGTATTCAATTTATGGTTGCAGGATGAAAGGACGAGGGCTTACAAAAGAGTGGCTGATTTCCGAGGCCTTGCTAATGAGCTGAGTTTCCGAGTTTCACACTGCCTTAAAACTTCTAAGGCAAGCTGCACAGCCTTTCTTTTCCAATTCTTATTTATGTTGGCTATTCTTATGGTTAATCTTCTTCCTTGCAGCTCACTCCTGACGCAGCAGTCAGTGAGGCTCTTACTGCCTTTGTACAGCAAAACAAGAATAATGAGATGACTGCCAATGCATCTGGTTTAAGATGGCTTAAAGATGTTGTTCTTGGAAAAAGGAATAATAATTGCTTACGCATGGTGGTTGTTGGTGACCCCAATATTAAGCTTGATGAAATTGGCATACCCTGCCATATTGCTGAAAGGTTGAACATTTCTGAATGCCTGACACGCTGGAATCGGGAAAGATTGAGCGTTTTTTGTGAAGTAAATCTTCTTTTGAAGGGTGGGATGCATGTTAGGAGAGAAGGTAGTCTGGTCCGTGTTCGCCATACTAAGGAGTTGCGTATTGGTGACATCATCTATAGGCCTCTAGCTGACGGAGACTCTATTTTGATCAATAGGCCTCCCTCTATACATCAACACTCTCTCATTGCTTTCTCTGTTAAGATCCTTCCAGTGACATCAGTTCTTGCAATAAACCCGCTTTGTTGTCCCCCATTTCGTGCTGACTTTGATGGAGATTGCCTACATGGCTATGTTCCTCAATCAGTTGATACAAGAGTTGAGCTAAGTGAGCTTGTTGCTTTAGATAAGCAGTTATCTAACTTGCAGAGTGGCAGGAATCTTCTCTCTCTTAGTCAAGATAGTTTGGTTGCTGCTCATTTGGTCTTGGAGGATGGTGTTTTTCTAAATGTATTTGACGTACAGCAGCTGCAAATGTTTTGCCCCCATCAATTATCATCGGCAGCTGTTGTGAAAGCTCCATCAATTGATGGCTGCGCGTGGACTGGAAGGCAGTTGATCAGTATGCTCCTGCCTGAAGATTTCAATCATGATTTTCCATCAAATCGTGTTTGTGTTCGTGATGGTGAAATTATGTCTTCTGAAGGATCATTTTGGCTGCGGGATACTGATGGCAACATCTTCCAAAGTCTAATTAAGCATTGTCCGAATCATGTGCTTGATTTCTTTTTTCAAGCACAGGAGCTCCTTTGTGAATGGTTGACAATGAGGGGTCTGAGTGTTTCACTTTCTGATTTGTACATGTCACCTGACTTATATTCACGCGAAAATATGATGGATGAAATCTTTAATGGATTACAAGATGCAATCTATACTAGCAACTTGAAACATCTGATGGTGGATTCTTGTCGAGATTTCCTTGCTGGAAATGATGAAGAGAATCAGTGTGTCAAGGCTTTTGATGCAAAGCACTTGTGTTATGAAAAGCAGAGATCTGCCGCCGTAAGTCAGGCTTCTCTTGATGCTTTTAAGCAAGTATTTCGTGATATTCAAAGTTTAGTGTACAAATATGCATCCAAGGATAATGCATTGTTAGCCATGTATAAGGCTGGCAGCAAGGGTAATTTGCTAAGATTAGTTCAGCATGGCATGTGCCTTGGCTTGCAACATTCTCTTGTTCCATTGTCATTCAGGCTTCCCCACCAACTTTCATGTGCTTCTTGGAATAAGCAAAAGGACGATGATGCTGCTGAACGTGCCAAGTGCTATATCCCATCTGCTGTTGTGAGGAGCTCTTTCCTAACAGGCTTGAATCCTATAGAATGTTTTGCCCACTCGGTAACAAGTCGAGATAGCTCTTTCAGTGACAATGCTGATCTTCCAGGGACATTGACTCGGAGGCTCATGTTCTTTATGCGTGATTTATATGGTGCATATGATGGAACAGTAAGAAATGCCTATGGGAATCAGCTAGTTCAGTTCTCATATAATAGCAAGGTATCTGGACCACCTGTTAAAGCTGTTGATGGCCCGAAAGGGATAGGCGGTCAACCTGTTGGTTCATTGGCTGCTTGTGCCATATCTGAAGCTGCCTACAGTGCTTTGGATCAGCCAGTCAGTCTTCTTCAAAAATCACCCCTTCTAAATCTGAAGGTGCTTTCTCTCTTCCCTTCACTTTCTCTCACGCACACATCTAAATAGAAAATTGAAGCTCTCTGCATGTCACCAGTTGCATTTTGGTTCTGAATAATACACACACATACAGTGAGTTGAAAACAAAACATAGTTGTGTTTGTTTCCTGCTGAGATGAACTGCCAGAAGGGATAATTTAGATGCACTTCTACCATATTATATAAACAGCAATTATTATAAGAATGTGAAGACACTGGAGTGGTCCATACTAACATGCCTAAAGTAGACACTAATTGAACACTGACTAGCTTGTGAGACAAACCTGCACATGAATTTCAGAGGTAGCATAGCCAAAGCATATCGTCAGGATTTTCTTTGAAGATTCTTGATGTGACTCAGGGTCATCTTGTGCGACACAACTACCACTGTACAATCAAAAGGCTTATTGATTTGATTCTTCTCATTTGATTTAGGCACTAAAAGGATCCCAAGACTAAATTGCATTCCCTTTTACCACAACTTACACTATGTTTTTGGCCAAGTGAAGTAGATATTGTAAACCAGATCAATATCCACCAGAATCAGTTTATGCTGCTCTAGAGAGAGTTCAGGAAATTGAAAATTAGGAAAACTTGTCTAATTGGTATTGTGGAAGTTTTGTACTGTGGAATGCTTGTATTCTTCTTGGGAGATTTCTATGGTTCCTTTGTAGTTGTCTAGTCAAGTACTTGTATATATAAATCTTATATTAATAAGTAACTGAATGCCACTGTCATTCATATATTTCTTGACTTCCTTGACCTGGTCAAATTGTGCAGAATGTGATGGAGTGTGGTCTCAAGAAGAAACTCTCTCAACAAACGATGACTCTATTCCTATCCAGGAGACTTGGGAGACTGATGCATGGTTTTGAGTATGGAGCTCTGGAAGTACAGAATCACTTGGAAAGATTACTATTCTCTGATATTGTATCTTTTGCTAGGCTAATGTGAGATTCTACTCCTTTTTCTGTTTTTCATTTCTTTATGGGTTTTTTCTGGGACTGTAGTGATCTCCATATTGACGTGTGCTAATTGATGTGTTTTGTTGGCATCAGCTTTTCTCCACAGAGTAATAGCAGTAGCCGGAGTCGCATTAGTCCATGGGTTTGCCATTTTCATGTCAACAAGGTAGTAGAATCTTGGTGTGTAGCTGTATCTACATCTTGACAAGTCTGATTTATGGTTTGAATTTCTCCTCTTTCCCCAGGAAATTGTGAAGGAGAAAAATCTGAAAGTATACTCTATAATTGATGCTATGTACAGGCGGTGTAAATCGAAGGACAAATTCGTTGATGTGCAGATATTGTCCAAGTAAGCCACTCTTAACTATGGATTTTAGCTTCTTTCAAACATGACTGTTGGTTTTGGACTACGCATGAACTTCTGTTCTCATGATCAATGGTGAAATGTCTCAATTTGGAGCAGTTTGCTAATAATTTTCAAAACATAATTCAGAAAGTGGGAAAATCAGTTGAACTTGAACCTTGTTGGAAAAGGTCATCAGTCTGTCCTGTATGAAATCTGCTACTGCTCCTCAAACTACTAGATAAATGTGACTAGAGTTGAATTGGGCTTCATATAGGATTACAAATCTTTATGATTGCATCATAACAACCCCAAGAGTCTTGTGTTTGATTCTTTCTCAAACAGATAATTAAGCCTTTTATGCTATAAGGTGGAAGAAGGTGTGCAGTTGGTGCTTCAAGTCTATAAGTTATAATGTATTCTAGTTTTTGAATTAAGAAAAGGGGAAATAGAGTAGGGTATCCTGCATTCTACTTGGCTGTTCTATCATTGTCTTAGATTCAAAATAAATCTGTCTAAATCACAATTGGTGATGAGGGATTCATTTATGGATCAAGTAAGATTTGGGGGTCACTAAATCTATTATGAACTATATACCCTCTTGGGCTGGTTTCTTTATGTGTTATACTTCTTTTTATCCTTATCATTGTTTTCTTTCCTTAATGCTGTTATTTCAACTTTTTCTCCATGCAATAGTAACAAATTGTGGAGGGTATTCCAATCAGTTGAGATGAGGATGTTATCTTTCTAGCATTAACTGCTTGTGATGTTTTGTAGTGTAAACACTCTCAACTTCTTACATGGTGCTTCTTAACCTTCTTGACATGGTTGATTAAATATCAGGGACTGTTCTGTAGCTGACACTGTGGAGGAAAAAGAAGAAACATTTTGCATAACTGTATCCATAGTTGAAAATCCCAAGAGTTCATACAAATTGGAAACAATTCAGAACATAATGATTCCGTTCCTTCTTGGTACTGTTGTCAAAGGTTGGTGGTGCATTAAATGTTGTTTCGGTTTAGCTTAGCCACCATATTTTTTTGGGTGGTTATCTTTTATTCTCTCTCCATGAATCTTCTCTTTTTTGTTTTGGTTTGTTTTGGTTTGTTTTGTCTTATTTTCAGTAAACAGATAGTTTGCCTTTCCATTTATATTATTATATTTTGAATTTCTGACTTGTTGTTTAGGATTCATGGAGATCACGAAGGTGGAGATTTTATGGAACGATAGGCCTAAGATGGCAAAATCTGATGTTCATTCTAAGGGTGAGTTATACTTGAGGGTTTCTATGTCGGGGTTCTCTGACAAAACAAGACCCTGGAGCCTGTTGATGAACGACTGCCTTCCAATAATGGATATGATTGATTGGAGACGCAGTCACCCAGATAATGTCCATGATTTGTGTTTGGCCTATGGAATAGATGCTGGATTGGAATTTTTCCTCAATGTGCGTTTTTAATTTATGACCTTAATTTTGTTGGCTACTCTGTCGCTTTTCATGGCACTTGTTATAACAGATGAAATGCTAATTTGCTTTGTTAAAACAGAAATTGGAGACTGCAATGTCTGATGCGGGCAAGAGTGTACTTCCCCAACATTTACTTCTTGTTGCAAGTTGTCTATCAGTTACAGGGGAGTTTGCTGGCCTGAATGTGAATGGCTTGAAACGACAAAGAGAAAATGCTTCTATTTCATCACCATTTGTTCAAGCTTGCTTTTCTGTTAGTTTTCCCCCTTTTTCCTATCATGCTTGTACTTTCTTGATCTTTGATTTTTAGCAATGAAATGAAGCTCATAGTTTCCTCTTGTAGAATCCTGGAAATTGCTTTATCAAAGCTGCCAAGGCAGGGATCTCAGATAATCTTTCGGGGAGCTTGGATGCACTTGCATGGGGAAAGGTTCCTCCTATAGGGACTGGGCAGTTTGATATTTTATATTCTGGAAAGGTAAATTATATGTTGTACTTCTTTGGAGCAGCTTACGAAAGGCTTAACATGAGAGATACCAATCCCTCCAAGTTTAAAATTAAAAGTGTTACAAATTAGGAGTGAATGCTAGAGTTTGTTTTTGGGAAATATTTTTGAGCATCAAAGGGATTTTGAGAGTCTTCATGTAGAATTCTTTTTTTGGTTTTGAAAGCGGAGAATTTTTTAGGGATCAAATACTATATGAATGATTTCTGTTTCACAAGACTTATATGTCATTGGTCGTTTCGTGGTGTATCTTATCTTGTTGTTGATCATCTGTTGTACTCGTTTCAGGGTAATGAGCTGGCAAAGCCTGTGGATGTGTATAACATCCTCACTACTCAAATGAGTTTTGATAAGCGGAATGTGTTTGAGGAACCTTACGCCACCCATAGGTTTAAGTCCAAGATATGTGATGCTCAGCTGTTGCATAAGGTTGGTGGTTATGCTGTTAAAGGGGACTTCGTGGGGAGTATATCGAAGTCTAATTTACAAGCGAAGTTAATAGAGATGTTAACAAGCAGTGACATTATGCGCCTGTCGGGTAAAGTGAAGCATATCTTGAACAAGTGAGTCACTCTTTCATTAAATTTTTATGTTGGTTCTTTTCTGAAATAATGAATTAGATGAAAACTCACTATTCAAAGAACAGAGTGAAGTGAAAGGTCCTTTAACTCCTTATGGATCTTCAAAAATTATTTTGGATGCAGGTATCCTGTAGAGCATGAATTAAATGAAACTGACAAGTCAATCATGATGAGTGTGCTATATTTTCATCCTCGAAGAGATGAGAAAATAGGTGTTGGTGCCGAAGAGATTAAGGTATGCCTGGTTATAAGCAAACTTGAATGCAAACCAAGCTATTTACTTGAGTCTCACTTATAGTTTAGTGAATTTTGGTTCAGCTCCAACATCTAAGCCTTACATATTTTTTCTGTCACGCATAAATTTAAAATGTTAGAAGGATGTGAGAACAACTTTGATTGTCTCACTACCGTTGCCTTCGGTGGAAAGATCTTCTGCTGTAGTTTCCTATCTTATTATTGAGAATACTTTGAAATGTATGATAGACATGTAAAGTGCACATAATATGAAATCCCTGCCAGTATAATCATGTATTTTCAATGAAGACAAACTTTCGAAGTGGTCAATTGTCTCTATGGTTGATGTTAATGACACTCATAAATAAGTTGACGAGAATGTCTGCTATGGATTTATGATGCTTTGTTTTCCCGTCCTTTTTCAGGTTATCAATCATCCAGAACACAAGTCGACACGCTGCTTCTCATTGGTCAGAACAGACGGCACTACCGAAGACTTCTCATATATCAAGTGTATTGCTGGTGCTCTCCAGCTCGTTGCTCCTGGAAAGGCCAAAGGTTACTTAGAAAGACGTTTAAAAAACCATACTCCAAAATGGACAGAAACCGCAGTTGGTGATGAACATGAAGGATGAGTTTTTCGCAGCGGACAAAAGACATCTCAACTTACCGCCCATCAGGTAGCTAATGTAGATTCCCCGGAGTGCTTCGACTAACTTTTCTGAAGTGTTTCATCGAATAATAGTTTTTGTTAAGCTTCATGTATCTGTGGGATTAGAATAACAGGTCCTTTTTCTTTTGTCGAGGGCTAAATAAACAGGAATCCCTTGTTTGTTTGGTCGTTTTGCTTCTGTATAGGGAATTTTCATTCCCCGAGCTTCTTTTTGCTCCTTCCACTATAGCTTTTTTTGCCTTTCCGATCAATATTGGCAAAGAAGATGTAGTGGAAGCAGCAACGAAAAGCTCGCACAGAAGCATTCATTCTCAGATTTTCATAAGATGTATGTGAATGTGACGAAAACGAAGTTCGGTTGGCGCTGATCTTTGTTGTTTATGAATGAATTTTCTTTCTATGGTTGGAACTTAGAGCAATTTTATTTGTTGTTTTTCATCCATTATATTTTCAGCAATGTTTGGAAGTTGATTCAGTTAAGTTATTTTGTTGTAATTTTTAGCAATTATATATCAAAATTTATCATTTTTATAGCTTAAATCAAATAATATTGCCATTGAAAATTGATCTTAATACTATAGGTTTTACCAATTATATATACAAAGATAAAAAAATAAAAGTACATTTCTTGTTAGACTGAAATGTTGCGTGGATGATAAGAACCTAGTTTATTACTCCCTCCGTTTATAAGTAAACGTCGCTTACTATTTGGGCACGCATATTAAGGAGGTCAAATGGCTCACTATTTGAGACAATTTTACTCCGAATTTTTTCTCGGACGTACATTAAGGATTAACGTACGTTTGAAAAAAAGTACGGAATTTTTTGGGGTCAAATAGTGAGTCATCTGGCTTCATCAATATGCGTGCATGAACAGTAAATGACGTTTATTTCTAAGGGAGTATATTTATTTTGGTCCCTAAAAGGTTACTACTGTTGAGCAAGGGCTAGGGCCCATTACAGAGAAAAACCAGGCCCCGTCCAACAAGTAACCCGAGGGCTACGGATAATGAGGAGACCCATCCGAGGAGCATGGGTGGTTTGTCAAAAGAAGTGTTTCAATTTGAAGGTCTTATTATGATTTTTTTTTTTTGGAAATGAAAAGTAATTCATCAACGTGAATAAGCAAAGAACAAAAGACGTAATTTGAGCTTGAGCCGGGATAATAGTGGAACGCTTAGTATGTCGAAACGAACAACTAACGAAAGTCCCTACTATATGCGCCTGATGGGTGTCGAATTCGTAAAAAATAAAATAATTACAACTTAGCACCAAATAACAAAATAAATTGTAAATAGTGGTAAGAGGTTCGATCATCAGGAAAAAATGCAAGATTCAAGTTTTTCAAATATGACAAATCGTGACAAATGGTAGTAACCAATAAGGGGATCTTGAAAACACTAAGAATGATAAAAGAAAATGCAAGTAAACAGTTGACAAATGGTAAATAATGAAATCAGATGATAAAGAATTTCCAATAAAGACATGTGCAAGGTTATGATTCACAAATATTGATCATTGGCGTAAAAATATTTAAAACTTAGTTTCATAGGGTAGCTATATAAATCAGGTTCACTTTGATTTCTTACTCTCTCCCTAATCAAGTTTCTTAAAGAAATCTTTCTATTAAGAACCCTAACCTTCTAACAATCATAAGGTTCACTTATAGGATTTAACTAGTTGGTTGATAAAAACAGGGAGAGATTATCCCTAGACCTAGGGAAGAGACCCGCTCGTCCTTATAAACCTAATTCTTCTCTCTAACTGAGTCTCGGCTGGCCACAAGCTAATTGCTTACTGATTCCTGCTAACAATGTAGATCTAAAGTTATTAGGAAAAGTTGTAATTATTAGGAAAAGTCCGTCGGTATCTTCCCACCCCTAATCAACATTGCTTGAGGCGCCTCAATTGTATTGGAGAAGATCATGCTATTCCTGAATGTTCAGAACGACCAGAGTACATATATGGATTTCTCATAATTAGTCTCTGGATCACAATAGGGGCAACCCATATCCACTAGCATACCATGCCTACTCAAATTATCTCGTGTCGGAAGAAATTTGTTACTTAGGCGCCACATAAAATTGACAAGAAATCAAACAAGAATAAATTGACAAGAAATCAGAAAGAGAATAAATACAAAACTCATAATTTATTAAAAACGTTTAGATCTCACAACATTGGAATCATGAACCTTAAAGTTTTTACCAGGAACGAATTGCTTAGCTAGAAGTAAACATAATAAAATAAAATACGAAATTCAATTGCATAAAATAAATCTCCTTATTTCAAGGAAGAAGACGAGGAGAACAAGAAGGGAGCACGTTTTGGACTCTCACTCCAGAAAACGATAGCTAAGGAAAATATAAAAGAAAAAAATAAACCTAAGCTGAAACAAGGAAAGATTAAATAGTCTTTCTTTCCTTGTTTTCCTAGAAATCAAAATAATTCGAAATTGGTTTATTCTTATCCCTTAGGATATTTTACAACTTTGAAACTCCTTATGGATATCTTATTTCAATATGTAGGAGGTCGGCGCACTTAGCCTTGATTTGCGGCCTAGGCGCACTTTGCTGGCCCACTGGTCTCGCTGAAAGTTTCTTAGGTCTAGTGCAATTGTGCTCTTTCCTAGGCCTAGTATCGATGTGCGCTCTCCTAGGCTTAGGGAAGAGACTCGATTATGGTGTTTCTAGCTCTTGATCACCATTGGTTTCTTTTTACTCTCCCTTATGGGCACTTATGTTCCTTTCTTTCTTCTTTGGTCTCTCTGATTAGTTTATGCAAAAATGAAGAGAATACGTCTAGATTAGCAGTATCATCATCTAAAAAGGGGTCAAAATAGATGATGAAAATGTACAAAATAAACATTCAATCAGCGTCACATCTTCCAATACCATCCTTGCGTAATTTAGTGGGAAGTCACCCACGTTGAGAGCTGTGACATTATTTGACTGCACAATGATCTTGTCCAAAACCCATTGCCTAGCATGTACTATGGCATCTCGACATCTCGCATCGCAAGGGCCTCTGTCGTGTCCACACTTAGCTTGTGCGGAAGAAAATAACACATGAAAATACAGTGAACCCCTAGAGTCCCTTGCAATAAAACCTAAGCCAGAGGCCCCTGTCCCGATAGCAACATCAATATTTAACTTAATTACCCCGGTCAAATCCACAGAGGTAGGAGGTCTAGGTTTATCCTTCCACACTTCTTTGAAGTCCGTCGGTATCTTCCCACCCCTAATCAACACTGCTTGAGGCGCCTCAATTGTATTGCAGAAGATCATGCTATTCCTGGATGTTCAGAACGACCAGAGTACATATATGGATTTCTCATAATCAGTCTATGGATCACAACAGGGGCACCCCATATCCACTAGCATATCACGCCTACTCAAATTATCTCATGTCGAAAGAAATTTGTTACTTAGGCGCCACATAAAATTCTTTAATTTTGGAGGAATAGTTAAACCCTACAAATATTTCCACCAACTTTTCCGAAGGGTTAGCCCACTAGAAGTTAAACAGTGATATCCACTTTGAACTGTGTATCTACCCTTAGTGGTCCCTCTCCACGCTAGAGTATCATTCGCCTCAATCCGACTTAGCGATAGGCTTAGGATGTCAGTACTCTCATGCGGGGAGAAGATTTGCTCCACCTACTATCCTTATCTATCATCAATTCGGAGACTGTTGCCTCCTCGTGCAACCTGGACACACGAGCCGCGACCATTCCATCATCTGCTGACGGTAACTAAGGGACCTTCCAAATACGGATCGATTCTCCATTTCCCACTCGCCAACATCAAGCCCTTTGACGGACTGACTTTCCTGCCAGGATACTTCTCCAACAATAACTCAAGCGGGATCCAACTCTCGCATGTATTCAATTCATTATTAACGAAAATAAAAATAAGTAATTTGACGTGTTCATTTTAATAAAATAAATTAGGGATGTGAAATATACAGATGAGTTTCAGATCTAATGACCCTTTCTTTTCTTTTTTATAAAAAAAACTCAGATTTAGTTTCTCAATTTGCTTCATTTGTGCATATTTAATGGGTGATATATGGCTTTTGGATGAGAGCCCAGCTCTTTTTCCAACCTCTTTACTAAAGCCCAATATCACAAGAAGAATACAAAGGAAAGAATTTGGGATAATTATTTCTCTCAACCGACCGAGACATTATCTTAACTTTTCACGTTACTTCTTCTGTCATAGCCTCCGTTTCAAATTTCAATTAAGGGCTGCGCCTGCCGTCTTTGTTTGAAAGTTAAAACAATGAAGGAAATTGATCAACATCATGTGATGTTTATGCCTTAGTTGTTAGTGAGTAATCCATATTTTCCTTTTGATAATAATGTCAGATTTTTATTAATAAAAAATACTAGCACAATAGGTGCACAATGTTTATATAATATTCCCTCCGTTCCAAAAAGATTGACTTTTTAGAATAGTAAAAATCCGTAAGCCGTTGATTTACGTAATCCATTTTATTCCACATTGTTTCATTTTTAC
>NBIL01072852.1:0-21585 GCA_002752925.1 Viola pubescens var. scabriuscula | reverse complement strand
TTAATATAATTTCTGCACAAATTTTAGGGTGACAATAAGTCTTTCCTCGTTTGCAAAAAGAAGATGGCCACATCTCCGGAAATGCTGTGCTGCTTTTGTCCTCCTCCTCTTAAACAATTTCTTGAGATTGTGGTGAATATGAAATTTGATGAGGAGCCAAACTATGGAAAACTTATATCTTTGTTTGAGGGTTTGTTAGGACCAAATCCAGCTATAAGGCCCATAAACACCGATGGGGCTCAAAAGGTAATTATGACGGTACTTGAATCTAGAAGTTATTATTTCCTCTTTGCTTGTTGGGGTTCCATAACGTTATACCATAACTCCACCGCCAGATCATTTGCCAAGTAGGACAGAAGCGAGGTAGGTTGAACATTGAGGAAGATGATGATGGGCAACCTCGGAAGAAGATTCGTGTTGGGGTTCCTGCTACACAATGGATTTCAGTTTACAATGCCAAGCAACCAATGAAACAGAGGTGAGACTGTCTTGATTCATAGTTCAATGCACTTTTCTCTTCGAAACTGGCTGCATGCTTTTTCCTTCCTTTTGCTGATTTCTTTTTTGCTTGTGTTTGTTAATAGCTAAGGATGCTGATAGATACACCACTGTTTTCCCATTTAATTAGGTACCATTATAATGTTGCTGATGGGAGGTTGGGACAACATGTGGAGAGAGGAATTGCTGATGGTCTGCTTATAAGCTGTGTGGCATCTTGTTCCAATCTTTGGGCACTTATTATGGATGCTGGAACTAACTTTACAAGCCAAGTTTATGAACTTTCACCTTTTTTCTTACACAAGGTGAATCTTTTTATTCAGCTATATGTGCACTTAGGACCAACAACATATGGAAACAATGAGCTTAATTTGTTTTCTAAAATTACAGGAATGGATTATGGAGCAGTGGGAGAAGAACTATTACATTAGTTCTATTGCTGGTTCAACCAACGGAAGCTCCCTTGTCGTGATGTCCAAAGGTGTGTCTTATTTGTCAAGATCTTGTAATATTGGCTAACTGGCAATTTTTAAAGTGGTTCTGGACGGGTTGGTGTTTGATGCTAATCAATTCTGTTAGGCTAAGGTCTTTTGTTTCCCAATCATAAGAGGCTGGATGTTCAACTCCTCTCTTTGGTGGGATATTCTTATGATTTATTTTCCTATATCCCAAGTAGATTCAAGTTTTTAACTATTTTTATTCCATGACAAAAAAGTATTCCTTGGTATTCGTTTCTGCCCAATGATAGACAGAGTATTGTGCTAATTTTGTACAGGAACCCAATATACTCAACAGTCATACAAGGTAAGCGACTCATTCCCCTTCAAGTGGATAAACAAAAAGTGGAGAGAGGGTTTTCATGTGACCTCAATGGCAACGGCTGGAACCCGATGGGGTGTTGTCATGTCCCGCAATGCTGGCTTCAGTGACCAGGTAGATTTTTTTAAAAAATTTCTCCACTCTCCACTCTCCACTCTCCATCCTCCCCTCATTCTCTCTTACTCTTACTATCAATGCTGATTTGAATAGGTTGTGGAGCTTGATTTTCTATATCCAAGTGAGGGCATTCACAGACGTTGGGATGGTGGCTTCCGTATTACAGCAACTGCAGCTACTTTTGATCAAGCTGCTCTCATATTGAGTGTTCCCAGGCGCAAACCTGGAGATGAAACTCAGGAGACACTGCGTACATCCCAATTCCCAAGCACACATGTAAAGGTAATGTACCTCACAACATGATATGTGCAACCAGTGGTTTTTTTAACGCGCGCATCGCATTTTTATCTAGTATTCGCGTGGCATCTCTTGGTGCTTTTTCATATTAGTTTCAGGTGTAGCCTGTCCCTCTGTCGTGTAATTCCTTTACCACGTGATCATTTCATTTACTCGTTTCGCTTTATTGTACAGGAAAAATGGGCGAAGAATCTCTATCTTGCATGTTTGTGCTATGGGCGGACTGTTTCTTGAAGCATCTGAAATGCGCTGGTTGCAGTGAATTTTGAGGAAAAGTATCAATCAAGCGAGGATTTGTTGCTCCCATCCTCCAACCATTTCCTTGATTCTCACATGTTTAACTGTACTAAATAGCTTAGGAGCCCTAGTTGCAGCAGTGTATTACTGTATTTTTGTGCATGATCCTCAATTTTTTTCTGGAAGCCATAACTTGTGGTCTCAGTACGAGGTTGTTCCGCGTTCTTGTGCCTATGTAAGTTGGGTGTTTATAATGCAGCGAAGTATCTACTTCCTTACTGTTCATCTCTTCCCTTTTCCCATTTGAAACTTGAGAATCAAACAAATGAGTTAAGAACCCCAATAAAGAGTTGTCCTTTTGCATAATTTTTAATGCCAAAGTTAAACATTGCCAGGAGATTGATTACCCAATCGATTTATCGACACCACATTCACCCAATTTATATACTCCCTCAATTTTTCTTCAATTGTCGTTATAGAGGTTTTTATAAGTTCTAAATAAGTGTTGTTTTTATTAAAAAAATAATTTATGTTCTTCCTCTTGTAAAGTTCATATTTTGTCTGGTTTGGGGAAGTGTTTTGGAATCCCTTGTTGGTTGAACTGGGTAGTTGAATCCAGTTTGGTGTTCAATTTTTGTTTGGTATGGGAATGTACAATGCTCAAGTTTGGTGTGCAAGATGGGGTATGTGTGGGTAATTGATTATGGCAAGATGCTATAGATGCAAAATGTAAATTAGCTTGGAGTAGTGTAAGTGTAAGATTTATTTGTGCAAAAATCTTACACTCTGTGAAATTGTTACTTAATTTTGCACTTCTAAATCAACAAACTGATTTTCATTTATAATTGCATAATCTCTTATTCAATCTTTAACTGTATAAAATTTCCACATTCTCTTAATTGTTGTTTCAATTATTATGTAAAATGATTGTTGCTATGTCTCATAGCTTGCTGGCTTTTACTAAGAATTTCTCCCATCTGATTGTTTCGTTCTTGATTTGTGTTTTGACTTGGATTGTTTACTTATTTTATTTTATTTTCAGTCTTTAGTTTTAAACGTAATCCCCTTCACGATGGTTGTCGAGTCTCTAAAAAAATATAATTAATAAATACAACTCACTACTAAAAATAAATTTAATCGAAAAAGTTCAACATTTTCCCAATTTTTACCTTTAAACTTCTGAAAGGGATTGCAGTACGGGAAAAGGAAAATTTGTGAATGTTAGAACAGTATAGTAGCAGAGGGAGAAAAAAATGATAAGATAATAAATCCTTAGAAGTTGTATTTTTTCAACAAAAGACGGTCAAATAAGTGCTTGAGAGTTTGCCAGGAATTATCTGTTGTGAAAAGAAAAGGGGAAAAAACGGGAAATACCGAACAGGAGAATAGAATAACTGTGTGGATAGAATATACTCGACGTATTGCTTCTGCCTTCCACCCAAACACTCTCCTTCCCGCTCGCAATTCCGCCCCTTCCTCTCCTCTCCTCATCGTCTTCCTCCTCCAATCCCGCGCGCTCAATTCGCGCGAAGAGCTTGGTTTTTTCTTCCGAGAGAGTAAGTAAAGAAGAAAAATGGCGTTATCATGCTTTACTTCTCATCTCTCTTCAATCCCTCAACGCGTGTCTTTATCCTCTAATACCTCTCAACTCCACCACCGTAAGCTCCTCTTTCTCTTCCCTCTTTTTTATTTTCTGCAAGTACCCATAACTGAATTTGAGCTTATTCATGACTGTCTCTTCTTTATCTATGCATATTCGTACTTAACTGGTCTCATCATTGTGAAATTTACCAGTTCCTCTTTTATTTCCTAGACTTTTCCATGAAAATGCTCAGTCCCTATTTAATTCTGGGATATTTAGATAGCGTAAGGGGAAGTAGTATTTGATCCCCAATCCATGGGGATTTGCTGACTTATCAAAAAAAGAAAATTCTTGCATTCCTTTTGTTTTTTTGAAATCCACGATTTTTTCTTACTTCTTTTACTGTAGAAATTGCATTTTTTTTGTTGCAATGGAGACTGACTATAGTGTTTGCTTGTAATTCGTAGCACTAAAATCGAAGACAGTTTTGCCTCCTGTGAGATCAAGTTTGGGTAATGAGAACAACATTTCTGTAGAAAATGTGGATGAATCATCCGAGTCTGCAACGATAAAGGTTTAGTGTTTTCTCAAACAACTACTTTAGTTTTAGTACTTACAAGTTACAACACTTCAGTTAGTTACGTGTGATAGTAGAAACAGGCAAGCAGGTACATATTCATAGGAAACAAATGGTGTTAATTGTTATTGACTGCAATCCGGGTGGAGTCAAATATAATTACGAGTATTAGCATTTAAAAATCAAGTATATTCTTTGCTAGCATAATCTAAATAAGGCATCATCTCAGTGAACTTGTTTTGGTATCTTGGATAGAAAAATGCAATTACACTGTCCAACTGTTTTGTATGTCATGTATAGAAGGCATTATTTTAGGTATATCAGTTAAACAAATAATAAAGTATGCAGTATGCTACAGGAATCTCAACCTACAATATCACGGCGTTCGTGTCTGTCTTGTTTATGCTCATCGATGATTTTGATTAGTAGTTCTGGGGCATCTACTTTCACCCCTAAGGCTATTGCTTCAGATGGAAAAACAAAAGCTGTGTGCCGGAATTGCTCAGGCATTGGCGCGGTTCTATGTAAGTACTATTTTGCTTCTCTTTCCAGCAAACTTTTATCTGGTAGGCAAGAGAGAAAAAAGATTATTGACAGCCTGCAATTAAGCTACATATTTTCTCCATTTTAAGTATCAGATGCAGATCTATCATATCATTTAAACTGGTTGGTAAGATGTTCATTTATTGTTTCGCAGGTGATATGTGTGGTGGCACTGGAAAATGGAAAGCACTCAACAGAAAACGTGCTAAAGATGTTTATGAATTTACCGAATGCCCTAATTGCTATGGTACATATATATCTCCATCTGTTGCTCTTACTTTGTTTCAAGCACTGATAAGTGTGGATGCCGGTTCTTGGTTTCATACTTCTTTGTTTGTCCTCACTACCAGTCTACCACCACTACCTATGGTTACTTCTTTTATTTATTCTCACTATGCTCATACCTATGGAGCTTGAATGAGGACATGGACCTTTAAGCATTCCCATGCATTGGAAATTCTACTCATGAAAATTTCAGTTATCCAATTGCAAGATTCCATTCCATGTAAATATTCCCATTGATTGAACCATTTAAGCTATGGCAATGCAATTCAACTTTCAGAATTTTGTTTTTCGTTTGTAGCTTTTTATTACCAGGGTAGATGAGTGGGTTCTAAGGTTCACCTGCAGGGGTATATAATAACCAAGGGAAATTAGTTAGAATGAAGCAAGGAAGGAGGAATGAAAAATCTCAATGCAAGTGGCATGTGAGGAATGTGTGAGGTGTAGGACTTAGGAGTGGTCTCATTTGTGGTGTCCATATTGTCAGGCGGCGTGAGTGGTACGGTGAAGGGTATTATTACCAATGTATAGCGCTGCTAGGAGATAAAGCATGAAGATAGAGATTCTATTGTCTTTCGATTATGAAGTGGCTAATAATAGTTCTTGGTGCGTACAGGTCGTGGAAAACTTGTGTGCCCTGTTTGTTTAGGTACAGGTTTGCCAAATAACAAAGGTCTGTTGAGAAGGCCTGATGCACGACAATTACTTGATAAGATGTATAATGGTCGGCTCCTGCCTAACTCTTAAGTAAGTCCTTTTCCATACCTACAACTCTTTCATCAGAGCTTCACACATTGCATTATTCTTTAAGCGCTAATTTCATGCAGTATCACAAATGTTAATAGGCATCCAAAATTCGAGGTCCGAAGGGTGAGAAAATTGGAATACTTGAACAATTAATGCTTTACTGACAATCTTTTTCGTCGTGACAGGAGGGGCCTTCAAGAAGCAGTCAATTTTGAAGGTATTTTTATCTTTTATTGTGGACCAGAGATTATACTTTACAGGAGGAGTGGAGCCAAGGACGGGTACGATTGCTATGATGTCGATTGGCATTCAGTATGAATGTTACTTGCATAATGTCTGAAACATTTTGATGTTTTCTGCAATCCAGGTCCGAATGATACTCTAAGATATCAGCGCACGGATGAACGGAGCTAACGGTGTCTGGACGTTGACTGCCATTGGAAGTAGACTGCCAGATAATCAGTGTACATGCTGTAGTTTTATTCTGTATATGATCAATCCAATGCTCATCAAATTATGTAGACGTGCTCTTTAACATTACGAAACGACCTGTGTTCGTCCGCCTTTTCTGTTGATAGGCTTTCCGGGCAATATGTTTCTGTTGCATACCTTTTCTTTTAACAAAGTTTGAACTTCACGAGTAACTATCGATCTTGATTTGTGGTACAAATTACCCATTTTTTCTATAAATTATTACTTCTTTCATGCTTTGGTGTTTAGGCCTAATGACATGTTTTTCCTCATCTACTAATTTCTTTAAAATTAACAGTGACATTAAGAATGACATTTATAGTCGAGTCAAATAAACAACTACATTTATTTATTCGGTTAACATAGACCATTATTACAAAAAAATAGAAATACTTTGCTGGGCAACTTATCAATTTATCTATAGTCGAACGTCATATACATTTAAAATAAAATTATCACGGCTATTTTTTCCAAAATACTTGTATAATACACATGCAACATCTATAAAAAAAAATTGTACACATTTTTTCTAATAATCTACATGTATTTTAGTAATTATTTTGAAGTAGACTTATAATATTATTTAATTTTAAAATTTATAATTGTAAAAAGGAATTCTTAAAAAATTCAATACTTCCCAGGCCCGAGAAAATGGAACTCAAGCCCAGCCCACCCGCTCATGGCTATTCGTAGCACTAGCAGCGGAGCAGAAATACGTGTGAACTTCATTCGTCTATAAATTAAAAATATATAATGAAATAGAAATAAAAATAAAAATAAAAATTGAATGATTGAAAAATAATAAATCAGAAAAAAACGAAGGAAGCAAGCAGTAGTAAGGCAAGAAGAGGAAGGAGGGAGAGGATCGGAGAAATCATCTGGATCTTAAGGCACTCCTCTATCTTATCAGAATCGACTACGACTTCAAAACAAGTAATTCGGTTGGTTCCGCTTCTACTTTCGATCTCAATGGATGATATCTTACACTAACCAGAAATTCATTCTGGTCTCGTTTGGATCCGCAGCCTAACTTCTTCTTCTTTTCCTGGTTTATTTGCGTAGGCCAAAGAACGGAAACGCGATGATGATGTCGAAAGGTGTCGCGGTATGGCTGATTATGCTTTCAGTTGCAGCTCAGCTTCCCTTGTTACTACTCGCTTCCCCTCTCACGGCGCCAGCTTTCCTGTGGTCTCCTCATCATGATCAGTATGCATATTCAATGCACTCATTTTTGTTTTGCTTTCTCTATTTTCTGTGTTTGCAGTTCTCAAGCAAGTTAGTTTTAGCAATCCTGTCTTGGGTTTACTTAATTCTATGAAATGTTGGATAATACCTGTGTAATGCCTAAATGGGTCCTTTTGTTCCTGCCTCGGTTCTTCATACTTGTATTATCACCTGATGGCAGAATTTTTTGCACTGCAGAGTGATGGAAGCAGTGAATTATCAGACCATTTCTTCCAAGGATCTCGCCAAGTCTGTTCTGGTGGATGCTGGCTGGTCAAATTTACTGGTTTCTAGCTTTCTCTCCTGCTAACAGTTCCCTTCATTCTGGTTTAGAGCACCATGCCATGAATGCTTGCTTTAGAGTCTGGACCATTTATCGCCATGTTTCCTTTTGTCTCTCAATTGTTTTGATTTGGCTATTCCTTGTTCATTTTTTTTTTCTTACAGCTTTATTTTCCTTTTCAGTGCTCAGAAAATAAACTTGCTCAGCCTGTGGATCTGGTACTTGTTTTTGTTGGAAGTGCGGTAAGAGCCATTCAGACTTCATCTCTTTTTTGTAAGATATGCATGTTCTTGTACTTCGTTTCTCTTATCTAGGTTACTTCATAACATGCTAAATGCGACATTATCATATGCTGTCTTATTCTACATTTATATGCTTCATGCATATAGCCAGTGACATTTATGTTAGTTGATGTATCTTTGACAATTCAAAATGGTCTTGCTTTGCACTCTGTTCCTGCACTGAACCACTGATCGTATGGCTTGTCTTGTCTGCAGCTGCTTTCCTCTGATATCTTTGCTGATAAAATTGCTGAACCAGTACTTGTGAACTCACTGAAGGTAGTTAGAGCTGGTTTCATTATGACTGTTTCAAAACTTGTGGTAGTATTCCCCCAACCTGTATTCTTACCGTCAGTGTTTTTGCCTTGAATAGGCCGCTTTTACAAGATCCAATTTTTCAATGGCATTCCCATATGTTGCTGCATCTGAGGCGGAGTCAGTGGAGAACTCTTTGATTTCAGGCTTTGGCGAAACTTGCGGTTGGGATTCAGAAAGAGTAGATAATGTTGCTTTCTCAGAGTCATGCTCTATAAAGGCCGAAAACTTCCAAATGCTTGCAGACTTGCATGCAGTTCATGTAAGTCAACCTGAAATGCTCTGTAACAAGTTATTTAACTACAGGGGTATATGGAAACCTGATTTTTATTTTTATTTTATTATCCATAAACATTGAACAGGACCATATGGTTTCAAGGGCAGAGAAGAAATCAGATGGGCGAGCTGACTTGGTTGTGTTTTGCCATGGCTCTAATTCTGTGAAAGGACTTGACTCACCAAAAAGTGAAAGTGTGTTGGTTTCTAGCTACTATAACATATTGAACGTCTTTTATTAATCTTTTGTTACTGTAAATGCTTATGGTGATTCGTTAAATGTGCAGGTCAAATGTTCTCTGATTTTATCAGTTCTGCAGAGATGTTGGGGAAAAAATATGCTGTTCTTTTTGTTTCTGACCCCTCTCGATCAATCCGGTATCCTTCTGAAAGAGAGCTAGAAAGGTTTCTCGCTGAAGCTGCTCCAGGAAAAGGATCACTGAGTCACACAATCTGTGATGAAGTCTGCCAGATTAAAACATCACTTCTAGAGGGACTTGTAGTTGTAAGTTTCATTTTGGGCCTTTCATTTGTATTTACTTTTGATGGGCACAATGATGTGTTGATTTTGGGGCTTCGTTCATATGAGTTGGCCTGCTTTTGAGCTTTACGTGGTAGTCCTTATTGCTATTAGTATTATTACTTGATAAGTAAATTCACCAAGTGACTCCAGGGGGAGTTCTAGGATACAAGCAGTCAACAAGTAAGGCCACTTTTGAAGGGTACAAATAGAGTTAATATTCCTAAGTTTCTTCTCAGATAAGCTCCCGTGTTAACAATTTTATCAATTGCACCTTAATTTGTCTCAATTAAGCCTAATGTTCACCAATGATGTTTTGTTTTATCCTTTTTGGAAAGTATATAGCATTTTGATGCTGCACAGCTTAGTTGATGAGCTAAGTAAGGACTACTTTGCTGTCACTAAATTGTTGTAGGAGAGCCTGGATGTTTCTTGAACAGGCCTGTTTTCCAAGAGTTTTATTGAGTTTTGATTGATTTTTGAGGTCAGTGTCCAGATTCTGGTTTGGATGATATCAGGACCGTATGGTTTAACGTGATGATTCTGAGTTTGCTTTGACGACTGGTTACAGCTGTGGACAAGAGAACAAGAAAAAAAAATGCACAAGCATCAGTTAGGAGTCTTAGGAAGTAGGAGTGGCTAAGGGCTCATTGCATCACACAATCACTAACTTGGTCAATTTTTAGGGATTAACTAATAGTATAGAGGGCCTGTTGAAGGTGACTGTTTATATGAATTGTAATCCAGGTGCTGTTCTAGACATCACACACCCTCTCTATAGCTTCGCACTTTATTTCTTAGCAAGGCAACTAACTTTTGTTAAATGAACTGTAATCCGAATGAGCATCCAAAGAGAGGATGCAAGGGAGGAGTAAAAGGCACTAAGATTGTGGGTTTAGGGTGGACAAAGTTCAGGGTAACTTGTACATAGGGAAACACATGGGTTGCATCCATGTCCAAGAAGAGATATGAAAGAGGCATAGGCTCACTTTGATCACCTCGAGCATATTGCGCCAAAATCTACTTTATCAAATCTGTCGCTAATTCATAACAGATTTTTTATGCATATCTACTCATGTAAGATAATAATCCAATATTGATTAGCTCTGTCCTCTCTCATCTTAGTGTTTTGAATGTATTTCTTGGTTCCCAGTCTTGTGCCTGAAAGTAAACTATTTGTTTTCGATGTTTTTTCTCTGTGGATTTTCTTTATGAACATTTCATTTTGATATTACTGGATGGATCCTGATACTTCATTTGCTTGTGACGTTCCAGGGGATTGTTTTGCTCATCATCTTAATATCAGGCCTTTGCTGTATGATGGGTATCGACACTCCAACGAGATTTGAGGCGCCCCAAGAGTCATAAGTGTTTACTCATGAGAAGATTTCTTTGTTCTGCGATAGCAATTTTCTATTCCTGGCAATTGCGGGAAAAAAGCATTTATTTGCTTTCTAGTTGCAGTTAACACTCTCTGTTCCCATGTAATATTATTCACTTGTTATTTTGGTAATAATGGAGCCTCATATATAGTGTCATTGTGGTGTATGGCAGATCCTTTTGTAGTGTAGTTATCATGGAAAATTTGATGTTGTAAGATTCCTTGACAGTACTCAAATCATATTCATTTCTTTCTTTCTTTCTTAGTTTTACATGGATTTGTTGAACCTACTTGATAATTTTTATAGGTCATCTTATTTTGACTACTACTAAGTTTTTTTCTCTCGTGGTGATAAGGGGATTTGAACTCGAGACCTTATCCTAGTTTAATATTTTTCATCTTTGAATTTCATGATCCTAATATGTTCGGTCTGATGAGATTAGTGGTCAGAAATCTTTAAGAGATCGTGCATTCAAGTAAATGTTTACATAACACAACACATAATGCAATGTTTAAAAAATTAAAGTTAGTAACTTAGTTTTTTAAAGTTAGTAACTTAGTGGGCTGAAATGAAAGAATACTTACTTTAAATTTGTAGAACAATAAAGAACGAAAGAAATACGAATACAACCAAAATTCGTACTTTTAGCTTTGAATTGCTTAAGCACTAGCTTAGTGCTCTTAATCTAGAAATAAGATAAACCTAAACCCAACTTCTTCAATTAGTCTGCTACTTGTTAGTAATTTAATAAAGTATCTGCTATTAGGTTCATGCAAGTTATCACCATTCACCACCAAAGTGCAGATTTCTCAGCACAAAACAGACAAAAAGTAGCTGGTGCAGCCGCCTTACATCACCACCACCACCACCCCCAACTAATTCGAGCGTGAAGTATCAAAACTCTAAAACTCAGAACATGGAGTGTGAATAGAACCCATGTTCGAATTGAAATTGAGTTAATTATTGTGAAAAGCATTTTAAAAATCGTTAATGGGTCTTTGTTTTAGGCAATTATAAATAGGAGAAGCTCATGGTTTCTAGATTTTGACATGCACAACTTGCCATTGACCTCTTAATAATAAATTGTATCGTCTTGTTGGTACCATCCTAACTTGTCTTGTCATTAGGACATACCATCTTCTTTCATTTCTGCAGATCGTAAATTAAGAGACTCAAACTTGCTTAAACATATGACTATGAAGGGGTTAAGCAACTATCATGGTTATGCTTTGTTAGTAGTGACAATTTTGCTGTCATGTGTAGCGGTGAGGTCCCAACTGGATCCAAATTTCTACTCATCAACATGTCCTAACCTTCTTCGGGTTGTCCGAAGAGAGGTTCTGAAAGCAATCAAGATCGAAACGCGAATGGCAGCATCATTGCTTCGACTTCATTTCCATGATTGCTTTGTTAATGTCAGTACAAGATCAAATTCTTCAACTTAATTTGGAAGAAATATATACATAAATAAATATACTAACAAAGTTCAGTAATTTTTATAATTTTTTTCAGGGTTGTGATGGGTCTGTTTTGTTGGATGGAAGTGATGGTGAGAAGTTTGCTATACCTAATCTGAACTCAGCAAGAGGATTTGAAGTTATGGATACAATAAAAAGTGCCGTGGAAAGTCAGTGCAGTGGAGTTGTGTCCTGTGCTGATATACTAACCATAGCTGCCAGGGATTCTGTAGTCTTAGTGAGTTCACTTTTAACATTCTCGACATCGTACATTAAGCCTGAACTATGTAGCTAAATTCTAATCGTAAATTACTAGAATTGCTAATAAATTAAGTTTAATTACTAGAATTTGATCGAAAGTTACTAGAGCCGGTAGCTGGTCACCATCTAGCGGCCAGAATGGTCGATATTTTTATTGGATCAATAATTACAACTATATATATATCATCATTTATGAGTTTCTTTTTTCTTTCTCTTTTTCTTTTTTAAAAAAAAGAAATGTTATAAATTTATTAACATTAGTGATCAATGATGTTTTTGCAGAGTGGGGGGAATTCTTGGAGAGTCCCATTGGGGAGAAGAGATGGTTTAGTGGCTAACCAGAGTGGAGCAAATTCACTCCCTTCTCCATTTGAAGGAGTAAATGATATTACTGCCAAGTTTGCTGCTGTAGGCCTCAACATCACTGATGTTGTGTCCTTATCAGGTAATATTTTCAAAAAGAGGTATTTCTACCGAATCGAACTTTAACACAACCATATTTTAGTAAGATGCGTTTTTACCACCAAACTACGAAGTTATGTTTAGGTTGAAAATTAAATAGTATTCCATGTCAATTAATAGTAGTTTTTCTTTCTTACATTCATTTGAATTTTCCTTCTCTCTACATTAAATAAACATGTAGGTGGTCATACAATTGGTCAAGCAAAATGTGCTACATTCGACGACAGACTGTTCAACTTCTCAGCAACAGGAGTTCCTGACACTACACTGGAAGGTGGAGTATTGTCTGATCTGCAAACATTCTGTCCGCAAACTGGTGATAGAAATAGGACCACAGCTCTTGATCGGAACTCGACCGATCTTTTCGACAACCACTATTTCCAGAACTTGATCAACAACAAAGGCCTTCTTGGTTCTGACCAGAAACTGTTTTCTAGTACTGAGGCAATCTCCACGACTAAAGATCTTGTCCAAAGTTACAGCACCAACCAACAGCTCTTCTTGTCTGATTTTACTAATTCCATGATCAAAATGGGGAATATAAATCCATTGACAGGGTCTAGTGGAGAAATCAGGAGGAATTGTAGGGTTGTTAACTCTTAATTTACTTCTTTAATTAATTAGTTTAAGATATGGATGAAAAAATGTACCAAATCTGTCGGTATAAATATAAATAAATAAAAAAGATGAAATGAAAGTTTACGTGGCGGTGTAAGACAAATTCATCTTAAAAGTTTGGGAAATTCCTGAAATCAACTGACTATAAAGTGTGCGTTTAATGAGTATAGTTTAACTTCTAAAAAATTACACTAAATAATATGAAAGATTTATATTTGTGTAAAATAAAAAATTTAGCATATTACAAGTAAATATATTTGATATTTTATTTTCCTAACGTGATTTTGTACTCATTTTATATTAGTGTCCATAAAAAAACAATAAAAAGTTTAAAACTTACACAAATGTAACTCTTTCATACTCCCTCTGTTTCCAAATAACTGTCACTTTCCTACGGATTCTTATTGTTCATAATACTTGTCATTTTATTTTTTTCGAAGCCAATATTTTGTGCAAATGACAATTTTTTTTTTTATGCATCAACCCAATTTGATGATGTTGTTTTAATTTGAGTGGAAATTAGGAGTAAAAATGAAACAATATGGAATAAAATAAGATCAAAGATCATGGTGAAATGAGTTTTTACTATTTCAAAACGTCGTTTATTTGAAAACGGAGAAAGTATTATTTAGTGTAACTTCGAAAAAATTAAGTTATACAAACATATTAGAGTCGGCTTATTCCCGGAATCAACCAAACATGGTCATTTTTTAAAATTAATTTCTCTCCAAAAGTTGCTATATACATGTCATTTCTTAATATTTTTAATGTTAACATTTCAAACAAATAGTTTAATAGAAAGAAAAAAAAATTATAGAAATGATTTTTCCCACGAGAAAATAAGTAACGTCACAAGAATTTAGAAGCATCATGGAGTGATAGCAGTAGAGATTAAAATTCGGAAAAATATTTGTGTGGTTAATAAATTAAGAACTATTCTGTAAATGTTTTTTATATTGAAAAAAAAAATGAATAATAAGGGTGATCTAAAATTTAAGGTGGAAAAAGAACGAAAGAGAATTGTTGTATATATCTGGCGAGCGGGTGATTTATACGCCTCAAAACTATTTTAGGAGCTTCAATTTGTTTCTAAAGAGATAGTCGACAATCCATCTAACAAGACTTTTTAATCGTCACGAGTGGATTGTCGACAAACTCTTTAGAAATGAACTCAAACTCCTATTCGGATGTAGCAACCTTATTCTTAAAGACATGAATTTCCTCTTTTTATTAAGTTTACAACACTATTTATACTTTTATAGGAAAGGGCGATAGTTCCGAAGGTAAAAAATTGTATGCGACCGTTTTAACATTTTAATTTTAAAAAACAGGACTTCACGTGAATTTGGAAGTAAAAGTTTAAAAAGGAAATATTTTAATTTCTTCCTTTAAAAGATACCGCTTCACGTGAATTAGATGATTTTGACTGATAAAAAGCTACTCCTTTATGTTTTAAAGAATGACTCTTTCCTACGGGTTATTACTATTCATAATACTTGTCATTTTATTTTTTCATAAATATATATTTTGTGCAAATGACATTTTTTTTAATTTATAAATCAACCCAATTTGATGATGTCGTGGTAATTTGAGTGGAAATTAGCAGTAAAAATATAACAATATGGAATAAAATAAATCCATAAATTAACGGCTTACGAATTTTTACTATCTTAGGAAATCATTTTTTAAAACATGAATGGAGTAAAAAATATGAGATTATTTATCCCCAAAAATTCACATCAATATAAGTGTCACGTTTTCAGGCCCAATAACTAAGGTCCATTTACAGGCCCATCAACTAAGGTCCATTTAAACTTTGATGGTTTTTTTTTTTGCACTTAATATTGTTTTTTACATTGGAAATCATTTTATCTAGGAATTATTATGAATAAGGGATTGCCTCGTTTGGTTGTAATTCTTATGATTTTTTATTTAAAAGATGTTATTTACTAGAAAAAATAAATTATTATAATGCGAGCTTATTAGAAAATATTTTTTTTACAATTCAAATAGTATTTATTAACAGTGGGGTTGAAAATTATACCGAACAAATGAATTTAATCAGAGTAACTGATATGTTGTATTTTGTTCTAATAAGGGATAGATAAATATAATTGGATGAAATTGAAATAACAGAAAGAAGAAGAAAGATGCATTTTTGTTCAATCACATATAAAAGTTTTAGAAAATGGATGGATAATTTTGTGATAGTTAAATTTTCTATTTTTTCTTTTTAAGGGAATTTTAAAATACCACTTATTTTGTAAATACTCATTTATCTTCTATTTTGCGTTAATCGAAGGGGAAAAATTCCAAAGTATTGATATAATCCTAGGAATCCCTAATTTTATATTTATATATTGCTAAGATTATAGGAATTAGATTGACCAGACAATTATAAAATCCCTCAACTAAATTTGCATAAAATCCTAAAAATTTATATATCTATATATAAATATAAAAGCTACGTGGTGAAACTCTCATGGTGGCTTGAGAGGAAGTCACATAGGACCACTAAAACTATCTCATGATGGAGTAATTATAGAGTGCACTCGGTGTGTCGTGTCACTCCGTTCACTCACTCATATTAGACAATAAGAACTCTATATATTAGGGTTGACGTTTACAGATTAAGAGGTTTTAAATTTTAAATTTTAAAATAACTATAAACATATGTAGTGGTGGGATAAACTCCAAAAAAAACTTGTCTATTAGTAACAATTGGATTAGTTTGGGTGCACGTCTAGTTGAAATACCATGTGCACTATATAATTTTTCTTCATGATGTCACGTGCCATCTATTCCATACCTTAGAGCTTGACACATGACATCTTACGTCATGTAGGTATATCAATAGTAAATAATAACTATCTATTGATTAAATAAGTTAAAAACTTTTGGGTTGACTTGTAAAATTGAATTAATTTAATATTTATTTATTTATTTAATTAGAGTTATAATATAATTTATGAAATTTGAAAGGATTGAATTTAAAGAATATAAAAAATTACATAATTTTATATACAAGTGTTCACAAATCTCTCATTTTACTTACAAATGATCATTGGATACGGTGTTCATGGAAGCTCGGGTTAGTTTCAACTTTAATTTGGTTAATTTTTTTTGTTTATTTATTTTATTTCTCCACAGCATGATTCTTTGGACCCATCAGATGCTGATGAAACTATTTCCCGAAGTAAGTTATTTGTAAAATAAAGGTAAATTTTTTATTAATATTTGAGTTAATTTGATGATGGAAAATTTGATCATTTTATATAGATAACTTTTTATGAGTAAAAGCATTTATATAGAGAACTTAGACACTTTAAATTTCAAAATAAAGGATTATTTCGGATTTTGAAAAAAAATTAAAATAAACGTTAACTCAATTTTATTATTTGAAACCATAAAATAATTTTAAAACAAACCTCATAAAACACGAAAGTCGGAACCTTAAAAAATTATAAAATAGGGAAATAAAATAAAATTTAATCATCTAAATTTAATTATTTAAAATCAACAAATTAACAAAGAAAATTCTATACTAAAAATTCTATACTAGAAATTTAATCATCCAATTATATTATACTTCAAATCAAATACAAAAAATATTTTAATAGTATAATTATTTTTTTTACTAGGATATAAACTGAGGGTTACAACAATTTTCACGAGAAGCATTAAGGGAAGTGGACAAGTGGTAAGGAAGGATAATGGAACGGAAGCTTGTCTGAATAAGAGGACACCACGTGGCATGAGCCCATTACATACTTGCTGACTTGCTGGCTGCTCGTTCAGAACCAAAAATTCACAATTTTTTGCTGACCTACTTCTTCCATGGCGCCAAAGATCCTTGCTTTGAATCATCCATCATCACTGACATTATTATTTCCACTTGCCCCACCTTCTAATTTCAATGCAAAAACCCTTCAAAACTCTTTCAATCCTCAATCCCCATCTCCACGACATGGCAGAAGAAGAAACAGTGGTCGTGTTATTAGATGCGAAGCCTCCCTTGTTGATGAAAAACAGCAGTCCCCGTTCACCGACCCCGAGAATCAGCTCTTGAATGCTCTAATCGGAATCCAAGGCCGGGGGAAATCAGCATCTCGTCAGCAACTCAATGTAGTATACCCTTTCTTCTTGTATTGTTGTTCTAACCCAAAAAGAAGAAGACGAATTATGAGTTAGAAGTGATTTTGCAGGATGTGGGTGATGCAGTCAAAGTGCTGGAAGGACTTGAAGGAGTTTCCGAACCGGTATGAAATGATTTTGGAAATCTTTCATCAGTGTTTTGTATGTGTTGTCATTCTAGATTGAACCTAAAGATGCAGTCTTTTTGGGGTATTGTATTAGTCATAGTTGTATTTTACAATGAGTTGCATCAGTGGCTATGAAGCCAAATTAGCAAGTGATCAGTGGTTTTTTTTCTTCATATTTGCGTATTCCTTTAACTATGGGAAATGGTATTTCTGTCCCATTTTGGGTAATATCTAATCGAATAGAGACTTGTCCTCCTGGCTGATTAGTGTTTTCTTTTTCATATATATGGCTTTATCCACGGTTATAGTTTGGGTTTGCTCATTATCTAGCGTAATCGTGCTCTGAATAGTTGATACTGATCTGCAGACGAGCTCACCTTTAATTGAAGGCAGCTGGCAGTTAATGTTCACTACCAGACCTGGGACGGCATCTCCTATTCAGGTTTACACTACACTTTCTTGTCAAACACTTCTTTAAATTGCCATGTTCCTGTGTCGAGATCTTTTTTATGGTATTTGAACTCATTCGTAGTGCACTTGCCAGCACAAAAGATGAAGGAATCCTTCGTTTGATTTGGCGAAGGCAAAGTTAGAAGTTACACTGTGGACTGGTACTATTGGAGTGTCAAAAAGAGCTATTACTGTTCATTTTAGGGTGGAAGCATTACATAATTTCGTTATAAACTAATTCTATTTTCTTAGTATTTGTTTGAAGATGATCATTAATTTGTGTCTAATATGGAATATGTCAAAACTCCCATGTGGGCAAATCTTAGTTAAAAAACATGGACAAGGAAAGGAAGTTAGATTTGTATTAATTTGGTGTTATTGGAGGAAGGAAGAAATGTACTTCCATCATTTATGGTTAGCAAGTAGTTCAGCAATGATAATACTATTTTGAACTGTCGTGTTAATTTTTGCATATGCTTCAAGAGAACATTTGTGGGTGTGGACTTCTTCAGTGTATTTCAAGAGGTATACCTTCGTACAAATGATCCGCGTGTATCAAATATTGTAAAATTCTCAGAGATCATTGGAGAGCTAAAAGTAGAGGTATGGCTTCAATTTATTTATTTTAATTATGTCTTCAATTTGGTAAGTTATACATGCTATGTGTTTGTCCTGACTCTGACACATCAATTGCTCGAGTCTTGATTCTTGTTGGTTAGCTTTAAATTTTGGTTGGTTTATTCTTCTTTTGAGAATTCGTCCTTCCAAAAGCAATAAAGCTGGGATCCAGCCTAATACTAGATGTTTAGAAAAATCAGAGAAACACTACCACCTACTGAAAAGTATTAACTGCTAAAACAAAAAATTGAGCCATCATTCCTTCTCTAACATTGTGCATGGTTCATGTTTACACAGGCAGCAGCCTCAATTGAAAACGGACAACGAATACGTTTCCAATTTGATAAAGCAGCATTTTCATTCAAATTTTTGCCTTTCAAAGTTCCATATCCGGTTCCCTTTAGGCTTCTTGGTAATGAAGCAGTGGGTTGGTTGGACACTACGTACTTGTCCCCATCTGGAAATCTTCGCATCTCAAGAGGAAATAAGGTAAATATGGACTTCATGATCTCCTGGATGCTCATTTAGCACAATGATGCTGCCTAGTGCATGTATCAATATAAAAGTTTAATATTGTGCTTGATTTACTAAATGCATCTAGTCATATTTCTGTAGTGCAGGGAACCACATTTGTGCTTCAAAAGAAAACTGAACCGAGGCAGCGACTCCTCACAGCCATTTCCACAGGAACAGGAGTTATAGAGGTTTATATTGCATTGAATTGTTAAATTAATATCTTAGGTCATTTTTATTTTTTGCTGATGTAGTTCTAATTTCGACTGAATACCATGCTGTAATCTTTCTAGGCAATCAATGAGCTTGTACTTCTAAATCAGAGCACAACCCAAGACGGACTAGAACTCATTGAGGGTGAATGGCAAATGATATGGAGTTCGCAGGTGATTGTCCGATGATATGACTGATACATATTAGTTTCTATACCAGTACTTATTCCTTAAGAAATACTTGTTTTGTTGTGGTTCATTGTTACTGCTTGATAGAGAGTCGATGCGAATACATGAACAATAGGAAAGGAACATAAACAGAACATGCGAGAAGTTACATCAAGAAAAGGAAATATAGTATTTTTGTTCCATTTGTGATGTAGCCTTCGACTTCCCCTGTAAGAATTTGTATTGAGCCAATTGAGCATCTTTCAGAGATATATAATTCTTAAGTACAGAAAATTTAAGGTTACTTTTTATTGGATGAAAAACTAAATATTGTAGTTTTTTCGAGTATTTTATTGATCCCAAGTTTATTAGGTTTTTTTTTGTGTCCAATAAAGGAGTCAAGATTTGGTTCTTGAAACTGTTTTCTGTTAACATATTTTACATGGTTCGACATCATATACCGACTTTGATACTTATTGGGCATTACAGATTAGTGTTTCTTGTGGTGTAGATGGAAACTGAAAGTTGGATAGAAAATGCAGCCAAGGGACTCATGGGAAAGCAGGTATCAAACTTAAGAATCAGTATGGAATGATAAATGAACAAGTGGTCTCCCTTTTATGGTACCATCTCTGTTTTTCTTACCGAATATCGTCCTTACCCTTCTGCTTTCGTTGTGTTAGATTGTGAAAAAGAATGGCCAATTAAAGTTTGTTGTTGACATCTTGCTTGGGCTCAGATTCTCCATGAGTGGATCATTTAGGTAAGTTCTCCACTACTATAAAGAACCGAAAGGTATAAAGGTACCAAAAAGGGAAAAAACAGGCTTATAAGCTAGTCACTCTTTTTTCCAAGTAAAATGTGTTCTCTCACATTTCATTAACCATTGGCAGAAAGTCTAGTGCCACGACATATGATGTTACAATGGACGATGCAGCGATTATTGCTGGTATATTCGGAATACCTGTAGAGATGAAGACCGAGATAAACTTACAGCTATTGTAAGGGTTCTCTTCCTAGATATTTACTGTGGTGGCGTTCTTTTACGGCATTTGACTGCATATTTTGTTCATGTCGCAGTTACAGTGATGACAAAATCAGAATTAGCAAAGGGTACAGCAACATTACTTTTGTGCACGTACGAGCTGACGGAACGACACAGAAATGAAGCCCAAAATGCAAAATTGTTGGAACATTTTGTGGATATTTGGAAGATGACAACATTGGAAGTTGGAACACCTGTGTGGACAGTTTTTAAGCTTAAGATTTGTTGGTTTCTGTAAGGAATATGCAGAGATGTATAGATGACAATACAGAATGACAGGCTTAGATTTGGCGACCAGTCCCCACCTTTCCTATGGTGTTTTGTTTTTGGTAAATCTCAATCGGAGATGTTGCCACTTGGCAAGTACCAACTTCTAGTCTCGAGTCTCACTTCCATCTATAGGGGAAAAAATCCGACGTGACCAAATATGATACCTAGCGTACCTAGCGTGAAACGCCAGCATATGCGACAGTACTACTACTGCTAATACTATGTAATACGTTGTTGCAAACCAGACATGGTCCACTACTCCACTCCACATACATACAAACCAAGAGCTAGTCTCTTGTCATCGTTTTGCACTTTACCTCCTTTTTCATGTTCATGATTCTAGGATTGGTCATAGACTCATAGGTGTAAAGTCGAGCTGAATATTTGAAATTATCTGATACGAATATAATTAGTTTTAAATTGATTGGCTAGTAAGATATGTGATTCAAACATTAAAAAAAGAAAGATTTTTTAGTGAGCTAACCTAGCTGGCTGGTGCGAATATAATTAATCGTAATTTAATAACTTTATTAATACTTGTATACGGGAAAAGGCACCCCCAAGTCCCTACGGTTATTATTTTTATTTTAGTTGATCCCACTTTTTGATTTCGGTTCGATCAGGTCTCATCCGTTATTACCGTTAGCACCCCGAGGTCCCTACCGTCAGAATTGACGCTAACGGCCAAATTTTCCGTTAACTCTAATTATTTTATTATTATTTTGACACGTCAGCACTTTTGTGGCCCCCACATAATAAAATTATACTGATCTGAACGACGCGTCGTTCATTAAAACG
>NBIL01072789.1:0-14626 GCA_002752925.1 Viola pubescens var. scabriuscula | reverse complement strand
ATATTATATTAAAGATAGGTATTTACTAGTTGAAATATATTAAAGTAAATAATGATGATATGGAAAGAAATATCTATCAACTTTTAGAATAGTACACTATTAAGCAATTCCTTTAAAGAAAAGGAACACTATTGAAAAATACATATGAACATTTGCATAGGAAAATTTTTTTTGGCTCTTCCTTTGAGAGATTTAACTTTTTTTATTAAAATTCCATGACAAATACAATATAAGTAATCACTAAATTAAATTACCTTTTTATATAAACTTATTCACACTTAATAATTGATTAAGAAGGGGTTAAATAATTTCATATGACATTTTAGAAAATCAAATGTCACTTTTTATAATCATTTGTGACTCTATACGTCAACAGTTTTAAAGATTAAAGAATGAATGACCTATGGCATCCTAAGAGGTACTGTATCAATTTGTTCTTCTTTTTTAAAAAATAAGACATGTTTTATTTATTTTTCCTTTCTAATTACTCTAAATCCTCCTCATCAATATAATTTCTGATATAGATTTTAAAGTGAATTTAAATAATAAGCCATTTTTTTAATTTTTTTAATTTTTTTTAACCATTACCTCTCTCTTTATTTACCATAATAGCACCTACGCTGTAAATCTCTAATGTAATATTTATTTATAGAAATAAATTAATAAAAAATACATTCTTTCTTTATATGTATATGTAGATTTATGAAAATACAAACATGCCAATTTATTTACTGTGTTAATATCTTTCAATTTTTTTTATAGCATGCAGTGATAGATTCAAGATTGTTTTGCTACTTTCATTTCAAAATATTTGGGATGATAGAATTGGATAACTCATGATTCATTGATTCTCTATTTCAATTGAGTTTAATCAGGTTGAACCAAATCGTGTCTCAGAACCTTTCATACATTGAACCGCTCAGCTCATAAGTTATTGATTTACTAGTTCAACCGGATTGAACCATTTAATTTATTAAAAATATAATATATATACAAATTTATACATATTTTTAATTATAATAAACAATATAACTTACTAAGTTTGTGTTAAAAAAAGCTTAGATATATAATAATTAATAACATGTGTTATAAGTAACTTCATGGTTTTCTTCTATAGGTCATGAACGAAACCATGAAGTGAAAGTAACTCAAATAAGTTGAAATAATAACAAAAAAAAATGGCGAATTAGCGACTGCGATAATGAGTTGGTGACGGGATAAGTGGCAATGATGACCAATTGCTTCAAGTTTTTGTTTTAGTTATTTAGGGCATAAGAAATATCGAGTAATAACAGATCCATTATGTTGTGTGTGTTTTTTTTTTAAACTAATACATTAAAACGACGCCGTTTATACCAAAACTGAATATATATATATTTTAAAAAACTTCATGAACCAGACGATTTGTATCAAAGAGCCTGGTTCACATGAAAATCGGTCGGTTCATACTCGATTCACACAAAAATAGGCTGGTTTAACAGTTGAACTGGTTTTTTTGCATTTTCGGTCCATTAGTTTGAATCGACCCGATTTTCTTGTGATTCTTGATTTTTCCGGTCAGACCGACCTGATTTTTATAACTATGCTCAAGACTTTGTGAGAGTTTCATCATATGTCTTTTATATATATAGATTGTGTCAATCTATCGCGTGAAAATTAACGGAAAAATAATTAATAGGTACCAATAGGTATATATAACTCATTGGTGAGCATTAATAGTAAAAATTTGAATTCAGGTTCGAATCCCATCTTATTTATAGAAAAATAAAAATAAAAATAAAAGTATAATAGAAATGTTAAGAGTTGTAAAGTTAATTTTGATATAAGGAGGACTAAAACGTAAACAACTCAATACCTGCTAACAAACAAAAAAAAGGAGAAAAAGAAAAAGAAAAAGAAAAAAAGAAAAAGAAAGAAGGAAAATGGGCCCAATCTCTCTTCCCATCTATTTCTTCTCCCCTGCCTTCCCTTTCTTCCTTCTCCTCTCTTTCACTCTTTCGTTTTTGCATCCGTAAAGAGAAAAAAAGAAGCTTATACACTCTTCTTCACCCCCATAACGCAAACGTAGCCGGTTCGCTTCATTCCCTGCCACAATGCCTGCACAGAAGCGTAGTTTTGTAGACAATCCTAGCAACAGCGACGACGACAACGACCAGAACCGCCGCCGCCGCCGCGAAGAAAGAGAAGACGATGAGGAAGAAGACGACGAAGAGGATGAGGATGAGGAACAAGAAAGCGAACAAAACGGCACTTCACCTCTTCAAAACGGCCACCAATACAAACAGCAGCATCAAGACGAAGCAGCAGTAGCAGCAGAACACGATAAGCAGGAAGATGGCGACGAAGATGAAGAAGAAGAAGAGGAACCACATCGAGTAGAGGACGAAGAAGAAGACGACGAAGACGATGATGTAAAGGAGCAAACGCAAGGTGATATATATCTTAGACATGGTGTGTGCGCGTGGCGTGATTTGAATTGTAGTAATTACTGTTTGGTTCTTGGTTATGGTTTGTAGATTCTGAAGACAATGAATCGTCCAGCGAGCAGGGTGAAAAGCCTGAGTAAGTTTTCTCCCTGTACTCTTTCTTCTTCTGTTGCCCACCGAGCGCATTTGTTTGAACTACTCGTTCTTTTTTACGTAAGTGCGTCTTTGTTTCTTATGATTTTCGTGGTGCTTGATCTAATCGCGAGATAGGATGGTGCATGTTGCGATCTATGTATGCCCATTGCCTCTCGACGTTGAGTTGTATTGCTTCATTACTTCACTTTCATTGTAATTTTGTTCCTTAATGGAAGTGTCCGTTGGGAAATTCGTGATCCTCGGTCAATTTAGTTACCAACTGAATAGACACGCTTAATTTGCATTTTTTTTTTGTAAAATAAAATAAAATACATCAATTAAGGTACCTTCACTTTTGATGATTTTTTATGGTGGTATCTGAAACTAGTTCAGCTGAGAAGCTTGTTTTGGTCGTGTTAAAGAGGCTTGAATATTATATGGGTTCTAGTGGAATCGACTCTGGAATTAGCAAAGATTGTTGACAGCATCAAAGCTAGTCTGTGTATTGGTGTGGATAACACTGTTATGAATTTAAATCTAGAGGCATCTTTGTTTATCACTCCCTTGTTGATAGTTGGGTGCAGCCTGCATGGTCAGGATTGTTGATTTCCTTTTTTGGAACTTTGGGGATTTTCTAGGATACAGGGTGAAGGAGATGGAGTTTCTCCTCTTAAGAACAGCAAACACTTAGATGGAGAACCTGAAGGTTGATGGTCATTTTCAGCATCTAGCATTTCTTTCTAGCTCCATCCTCCCCTCTTCCATAACTTGTACAAAGGCACAAACAAAGAGAGTAACACATGTATAATCAGTCACTGTACTGCATATGTGATATTCAATGAAGTCTAAGTTGCATATTCCTGCAAGAGAAGTTGTTTTCTTTTGTATGTGCAATGTTTGATTTTGCCTTATCCTATCAGCTGGAATGGTGGTGGATTTAGTTTGTTACAGCTATTTTCCCCACTGAATGCATTTGTTGTAATTCTTGTTTCTTTTGCAGATTTGTCTTTGTGGAGCTATCAGATATCCGGAAAGATGTACAGTGTCCAATTTGTTTAGGTACTTGTTGCTCAGAAGTTTCTTCTCTTCCCTGTTCTTTTCAATAAGCATTTTATTTTTACATTCTATACCAACTTGAAACCTCAGAAATGATGCTAGGTAGAATACTGGAGTTTATATTGCTATCATGTACCCCCAACTTTGAGTATGAACATGGGTTGTAGTACCTCCATTGTACAGTCTACCATGTGTTTTTCTTCTTTTTTTTCCTTTTGCTAAGATGGGAACTGCAATACTTTCACTACTGACATAACAATTGCTTACCTATGTTTGTGTCTTAACTATGATCGATACAAAATTGTAATAAGAGGGAATTGTTCCTATTGCTTGAACAGGAATCATAAAGAAAACACGAACCGTGATGGAATGCCTGCACAGATTTTGCAGGGAATGCATTGACAAGTCAATGCGACTGGGGTATGTAACAAGCACACTGCACGTTTGTTAGTTTGGCTTCCCTTATTCTAGAATATTGGCTCTTTGCTAGGGCTCAAGTTCTTGTGTTGACTGTTGTTACCAGTGAGATTTATACTTGAATTGCCAATGCATCACAGGAATAATGAGTGCCCTGCTTGCCGCACACACTGTGCAAGTCGACGCTCATTGAGAGATGATCCAAACTATGATGCCCTTATTGCAGCTTTATATCCTGACATTGAGAAGTATGAGGAGGAGGTATAAGATGTTTGAGTGGTCTATTTTCTTTCTGCACCACTTCTTCAAATCACATTATTTAACTTGAGTTGTCATATCAGGAATTGGCTTTTCATGAAGAAGAAAGGACACGGAATAAGCAGGTGTGTGAATCTATATTTTCGTGCCCTGTCCTGTTCCATATGTTTGATCTTCATTACGGGATAATGAATTTAATGGAAACAGGGAGGGTTAAGTTAAACATGTCTGTTTATGCGTAACCTTGATTACACTGGAATGAAGCACGCAAAATTGAATTTGGCTGACGTTATGACATTTGCTTTTTCCAATAAATTCTAACCGAGTGAAGGAAGTTTCTTATCATGAATATGCCATTTTTGCTGGAAATTTTTAAATTCAGCAATGCAAAATAGTGCTGTTTCTTCTGACGTGGATGCTGTTATCATGCTCTTTTTGTTTTTGGTACTTTTGATTTATGCTCATTGTCCAAAACCCATGTTGCTTCGGGATAGGAAATTCTCTAAAGCTCAGTAATTGGTCTTCTTGTTCGTTGGGCTCCGTTTTAATGTTTTATTTTTGTACAGATACAAGCTTCTATTGCCCAAATATTTCAGAGACAATCAGAAGCACTTGTTAGGAGGCGCACAATGGGTAAAGAAACAACATGTCAATTCATGACGAGATCACAGCGAAATCATCGGGCATCAAGGAGGCGGAGAAACAGTCGGGGTGCTGAATTTCAAGGATCTGAAGATAATGAAGACGAAAATGATGATAATGGTGGCAAGGATTCATCTTCAACTGATGAACGCTCAACAGAAGTAAGGCAAAGAAGGCGCAAGAGACGGCCAGGAATTAGGCCCTCCCAGCCTCCTTCGTCAGCAGTTAATCAAGATGGTGGCTGCAATGAGAATGATATAGAAGCAAGCAGAGAAAGTAGGGGAATATCTCCTGGGCTTGTGTGGAGTACAGAAATGCTTGCTTGGGGGAGAGGTGGCACTCGGAGCCATACACGGCATGGTAATTCTAGTGGTGGCAACAACAAGAATTCCCGAAACACTCGGCTATCCAGGCTGGTTGAATACCTCAGGAGCTTGGAGGAAAAAAATGATGAGGTATGTTAGTGTGTTCAATAACTGACATGTAAACCTTCAGTAACCTGCCTTCTGGTGCTAATATGGTCAACTAGAGGTTAACATTCTATGCATGGAGTTTATATGAAGGTAGTGTCCATGCTTGTAGTCTAAAGAATTATATTTGAACTGGGTGGGGCTTAATGGCAAGGGAAAAGCAGAATCTTAGGCTCTGTATTGTAGGAACAAAACTTAAGGTTATAGGTGGTGGGGTGGAGGTGGTGGCAAAGAGGTGAGTGAGGGAGGCGGAGAAGGTGGAGGAAAGAACGCACAGATAAGACATAGGACTAGAAATGGCACATAGGAAATTCAGATTTCTTGAAGATTTATTAACTACAAAGAATTTGGTTTTAGAACTTGGTGTAAATTTTCTAGGACACCCATTTTTTAAGGGAAGAGTTGATTGGGAAAATAAGAGAATTGAAATAGAGGTGATTTTTTTTCCCTAACCATACCAACTGATTTTAAAACTCTGGACTTCATCGAAAAGTTGCCAAAATGGAAACATGTAGGAACTGCAAAGCTTATGACATAGACCGCCACTTGTAGATAAGTTAAAGTTCATAACTGTTGACTGCCAATAGACTCGTAAACACTTAAATCACCAAATCAGAGGTGGAATTTCCCTCTCCCCCCTTTTCTCTCTTATGTAATGAACTCTGTTCCTTGTTTTGCAGTTAGATGTCCATCTGATGCTTATTTCTTTGGATCAAAAAAGTGCACCAAGTTTGCAGCAGCCCTACCTTTGCTGTCGGCCCTCTTTGTTAGTTAGACACCTACGAGAGGTAAGATTTTTCTCACATGAGTTAAGTCTTGACATGGGGAAAACAATTAATTGATATGGATCCCCAGTTTGCATTTGGTTCTAGACATGGGGAAATTTGCTCGGCTTGTGAATCTATTCAACTCTTTTTGAGCTGAACTAGCACTCGTTTTTCTGTTATGATTCAACCTTATCTAGCGCAACCAGCTTGCATCTTTTTTGTTTCGTGAGGACTCTGCAAACCATGTCAAGAAGTTTTGTGATTATTGGTGCTTTTTTTTTCTGCTAACGACCTTGTATGCTTGTGTTTACCTTATATGCAGTATATTGCTCACCAAATGCACTTGCAAGCTGAGGCAGTTGAAATAATGTTAGTTAAGGGGCAGCACAATCCTGATAAGAACTTGTCCACCTTACCTCCTCCATTCTCAACGGATGAGCTGCAAGTTTTGGAGGGTCAGGAAACTTTGGCATGGCTAAAGGCCAATAGCTCTTCCAGTAGGGAGCATCTGGTAAGAGCCCAATAGACGTAGACTTTGTTGAAAGAATGAGTCGATTTCCATCTTACCAAAATGCCCTTTGCCTCTGCAGATTTTAGCGTATCGGTGGATGGAGGCTAGTTAGCAAATTGCAGATGAAGATCATTTAACCATTTGATGGGTGGGAGCTTTGGGGTCTTTGTAAATTGATTTGAGATTTCCGATTACTTCATTTTAATATTAATAAAGTCACTTTGTTAGAGCTACTACGACTTTGTATTTATTTTCTTTGGTTCAATCTACGACTTTGTATAGAGCTATTTTTTTTCGGTTATACAAAAACTGTACTTTTATAATATAGCACACTTTCTTGTATCGATTGAGCTATATTTATTATATAACAACGAAAGAAAGGCACTCATTAATCATTACTTGTTTAAATTGTACTAATAAGTTATGTTACAACATGTAGTACAAAGATTGCTAGCTACAAACAAATGAATAGAATGGGGAGGATATGTTCAAAAGGTTTTGAACAGGCCAGAGGTGACAGGAGTTGGTTGTAGAAGCTGTAGATTCACCTCATGTTGGAGGCAGCACTCGAAACTGCATCCATTACCATCCGCTGCTGTTTCCTCCTCAGTACTCTTAAAATTGGCGATTTTGCTTTTGTTGTTTCCTTGGAAGATCTGTACACATAATAATTAATATTATTAACAAAAAATTAGAATTAGAGAGTTGATTGAGATTTTTATGTTGGATACGTACTTTTTAGGGCAGAATGGATGGTCAAATTTCGGGACGGGCCTTGCATGAGGCACCATTTCTCTTCTCAGTTGCTTCAGTGCTCTCTCTTCCTCCACCTGCAGATTCATTGATATTTGTTCAGTTTCTAAAGATGACTCTAAAGAGCTTTAAAAAAAGAAGAGCATGGCAAAAAAATCCATACCATCCTGGCAGCTTCACTCTCCTCTCTGTATCTCTTGTACAACATCTCCTTCTCCTTCACCTACAAAAACAAACAGACACACCATATGAGTGCTTGAAGTTGCCAGCCAAATCAGAAGTTTTTCCTTTGCTGTCTTTTAAAATCTCAATATCAAACTTACCCTATGATCGAATTCTGCTCTGCCCGCAGCTCTATGATCTACATGGAGGTTGAACTTTTGAACCTGTGTTAGGGGTTTTCTCACTTTCTCAGGTACTGGTATTGGATCCCTATTGAAAGAGAAGGAAGAAAAGTCAACTTGGATTGAAAAACGAATGAAAGAGGAGTGGTGGCTTGCAGTTAAAAACAGGCATAAAAAGAGTCACAGTTGCATACTCTTGAAGGACTGGCTGTGCTCTGAATATCCTCAGCTGAGCCTCTTCTTTCTCCATCCTCTGTCTCTCTTCTAGTTCCCTTTGCTTTTCCTCTTCATGTCTTACTAGACTTTCCAATTGAAAAGGCTCAGGTCTTGTGCATGGCTTCGGCTCTGGTTTTGGTGGAATCTGCAAATAGAATAAACAGCAATGGTAAATTTTCTTGATTTTTCTTGATTAATGATCCCAAACTAAGCTATGGTGGATGGGCATGAGAATGAGAATAAGACATACCACAGGGTAATCAGTGGTATAAGGATATGGAGTAGCCCTTGGAACCCTGGCTCTTTCCTCCTCAAACTGCTTCTCCACAAGTTCCATCACAAATTTCTTCTCTTTTTCAGCTCCTCTTTCCTGAGGGGGAACAACAACGAAGAACTTACATAACTCAGACATATCAAAGTTTTCCGTCTTATTGAGGAAGGGAATGGGAACATACCTCGGTGTGCAGATGGAAGGGATTCGGCTTTGTGTTTCTTGGGATTGGATCGTCATGGTGAGATTCTGATTTTATGGAGAGCTGCAAACAGGGCAAGTAGTAAACATGTCAAGCTTGACTCACTAATATGGTAATTGAACTTTCAGATGAAAAAGAAGACACTTCACCAAATTACCTTTTCAAATAAATCTGTAACAGCAGCAGGGGGAGGAATCCTCTCATTTGTGGCAAAGTGAAATTCTTGAGGGACAGTGACTTGTTTCTTTGTATTGCAGAAGATGCCTAGCTCTCCTTTACTTTCAAATATCTACACAAGAGGATATCATTAATTTCTTTAGGAAACTAATGTCAAGTGCTCAATGAGATCGCAGGATGGAGTTTATACCTTCTTATTCAAGGGCCTAGCCTTAAATCTGGGAATCTTTTCAAGTTCCTCTTTCTCAAGTTCAAATGAACTTTTCACTGCTGGTGGACGGGCCCTCAGAGATGTATGAAGAACTGGGGTTTTAGGTTCAGTAAGATGAGGCTTCCATTCTCGTACAGAGGCCTGATGCGACATTTCTGTTGAGGCTATTGAAGCTGATTCTGCATTCTGATTGGCTCTTGCCATTGTCTCAAGATGGAATTCCTGCAGAATTGTTAAGAATAATTAGATCCATTTTCAAACTCTTGAATTTGGTTCATGCCATTACTCCATGGAGCTTACCTGAAACTCAGGTGGCTTTGGTGCACTTCTTGGTAGTGTTTGCAATGTTGGAGCTTCCAGAATCTGTAACAAACATGTATTAGGGGCTCCCACATGATCAGTAAATAACTAATGCCAAACAAGCAGAAAATACTATACCTTCTTGTTTAACGGTCTGGCTTTAAACTTGGGAATTTTGGCCATCATCTCCTCTTCAAGCTCTGCAGTACTCTTCACTCTAACTGACCGAACACGCTGAGCTGTTTCAAATTCAGGTTCCTTTGGCCTAGTCAATGTGAGTTTAGCCTTCCTCTGGATAGCAGAAGCAGCAGCATCCTGAAAAACAAAATGACAAGGAATTTAGAGGGAGAAAAAGGGGAAATGCTTAAACTTAACGAATCAAAATTCACAAAGTTGTGTTCCATTCATTACATGAGAGAAGGAAATATTGAGGCTTGGCAGAGAAAGGTCCCTTGTATTTGATTGGAACTTCTTCATCATTTCTGCCGTTGAAACAAATGGAACTGGAGCCACCGCTGGTTCTCGAACATAGACCTTTAAACATAAGGAAAAAATGAGTGTTGAGTACTTAGCCAAAGGATTTACATCAAATAGAAGGTTGACAAATCAACAAACCTTTCTCTCCTCTTTCTGGATTCTGTTAGGTATAGATGAGCACAAGTTGGACTTGCCACTGCTAAGACCAAGTTTGGACTTGTGTAGCAACGGTTGTGGAGGTTTGAGATTAAGAATCTGGAATTTTGGTGAACAAGGAAAAAGTGGTTAAGTTAATTGTCACAGCAGCAATGTTATAAATAGTGAAGCTTTTTTACAGTAATAGATTACCTGTCTTGATTGCCCTCCTTCAAGCTTCTGTCGCTTAATGGCCTGGTTCTCATGGGCTAAACTGGAAGTTCCAGCAGCTTTCTTCACACTAGATGGTTTTATTCCTTGCACAGCAGAGGACTGGGACTGACTCTTTTGCTTCAGTGCAGATGGATTCCTGACCAAACTAGCTATGTGTCTAGCTGATTGGCTTTTCTTGGAATCAGTCAACAGGCCTCCCTTTCTAGAAGACACCGGGGGTCTTGGTGTGCTGTAAACTTCAGTTTTACTTTTCGCTTCACCAGCAAGCTCAAATTTCAGAGCAGAAGCACTTCTGATGGATAAACCAAGTCAGCAGAAAGAAATACAACCATAGCGGGTAAAGAAACAACATGAATTTTCCTCAAGAATCTTGATAACAGAAAAGCAATAGAGTGACAAATAGGATTCACCTTCTGTTTCCTTCAGCGCACACAACCTTCTCCTCCCCTTCTTCGTCAGCACTTTTACCCGTAGAAACCTGAAATATTCATAATTTCATCAGACCGCAACAGAACATGATAAATAACACAGCATTCAGCCCAAAAGAACACTATTCACTCACAGTATTTTCAAGGTCAGGATTGTTTTCTTTATTGGCATCACTGCAAGCAGTTTCTTCTTCCCTTGTTTCTGTGGAAGATCTGACCTCTGGTTTACATTTGTTCTCAGAAGAACAATTAGCAGCATTCACATTAGAAGATTCTACGGCCTACCAAAGATGATAATACTTAGTATCAGCAAATAATTTTGTTCAAGTTGTACAATGAATTAGTAATCATCCAGTAAAGCGGATGGACGCAATCTGCACTCATGGTAACTTCACTCACTTGTAGCCTCACATTCACTCTCTTAGACTCTTCATGATTGTGAGTTTGGAGAAAAATTGCAAGTGAAAGAGGAAATAGACAAGAACCTTATCAATCACCTTTTGCATTTGATCTGCTGCTTCAGTAAAATCACACATTGTCTCAACTTTAAACGATCTTCCAGTCTTAATTCTTGCCATAAAAGCTGCAAAAATCCCACAAAGCAAACATGAGAAAGATGAAATGCCATCAAAATCACACCTGGATAATCGATTCTCATCTCTAACCCTAACTTTTCAGCATAACAATTTGGCTACTAGAAACCATGAAAGAAACACCCTTAGTTCCTCAATCATCATCACTCTAATAATCCAAAACCCAAATTTAAATCCCAATTGTGATCACGCGCGTATTTTCAATTCCAAGAACCAGAAACCCTAATAATATTCATTAAATCAAGCACGAAAGGAAACCTAATTGAATCTCTTTTACCAGAAAATCAAGTGTGCAGATATGCTTACACTAACATACCATTCATAATTGGATCTTTTACAACTAGAGGAAGAAGGAATACTAGAGAAAGAGGGAGAGAGCGTACGAGAAGGGGCATAGGCGAGAGCTGTGTCGAACCAGAGTTCGGCTCGGCGAGTGTCATCCTCCGATTCGACAAGAGTGAAATCGAAGAATCTTGGCGCTGAGAACTCGTAGGTGTCGTCGATCATCATCGTTGCGGTGCTTGATTCCTCGGCGACAGCCATGTATGGAAGCAAAGTATTCGCGTTTTGTAGATTGAGATAATCAGGAGATAATAAGCAAGAATGTTTTATATTTATGACAGTAAATGAAAGGAAAATAAAAAGAAGGGAGAAATGAGATTTAGTGTATAAAAACGTCTGGGGGAGAAGCTCTAACGGTCGGATTTTCTTTTTTGAATTTGTGGCCATTCCATCTAACGGGCCTCCTTAAGAACGCTTCCGCATGTCGTATGAGGTGCCTCTCTAACGGCTATATCTTTGCTCATGCTCCTCCAGGACCTCCTACTCAACCAGACGATGCCGTTTTCCCTTTATGTATTTTGCTATATTTATATTAGCACCAGTTTCTATATTTACCACTTCTATACTTAAGTTATCCCCCCATCCTCATCAATATTACATTAAGAAATTATATTAGCAATACTTGATGTAAGTAATTAGTACATGCTATACTAGAGAGAGATCAGTACCCACTACCCAGGGTGTTTTTTATTCAAAATATTTGTGTAACTTTTATTATTATTATTTATAAATTGAGTACACAGTTTATCTTTGCAATTAACTATTTTAATAGTACAATATTAGGTAACTTAACCCAATAAATAAATTTAACAAGTATATAATTTTATTAATTTATTTAGATAAATATTATATTAAAATATTTTCTTATACATAAAAATATATACTCCTTCTATCTCAATGCGTATGTTTTTTTTATCAGTCTATTTGTCTCGTCAATCTTTCAGTTTTAATTTTTTCTAGTATTTGTTCTTCAATTATTACTGATGTTATCTTTTATGAAATTGTATAAGCATACTTTTTTTGATAAGTTGTATTAGTATAAGCATAGTAATTAAAAGTATATTCTTATTTTTTTAATAATAAAATAACAATATTTTTTGAACAAAAACATAAATCTAAAGTTAAATTCATATAGCAAGTTCAGTTTCATAATTTTTTTTTTACTGAATTGGGTAAAGTCAATGGTTAAAAAAACCTCAACTGTAGAAGCAATTAGAAATAAATTTTAACTCGTAAGTATATAAATATTATGAAATTTTAATTACAACTTTGGAATTCTTGAAAATGTACCCATGGAAATTAAAAATTCGCTCAATGAATTAGAAACAATTAACAATTAATTAGTAATTATTTAAAATTTAATTTTTTTGTATTTGATAATTTTTTGTATTTAATAAATATTTTAATATATTTAAATGAAGACAAGCCATTTATTGATTTAATTTTACGCTAAAATATAATTTTTTTTAGTTTTGTAATAACTAAAGGTACCAAAGGGTATCTTTGGAAGAAACAAAAGTTGATAGTGTAATTATTGCACTTTCTTAATATGTTTGCTAAGACAAATATAACAAACACTTTGAAACAGATGGAGTACTTATTTTTATTTTACAAAATTGAAAAAAAAAATAGAATAAATAAAAATAAGCTTAGATTAAGAGAATTTTCCTATTAGCGTTAACACATGGATAAAAAAAAAAGAGATAGGAAAAAGTGAAAGAAGATATTTGATTTATGGTAGAAGTGTCATGATAAATAAGAAAGAGAAATATGTAAAAAAATAAATAATAATAATAATAGGAAGAAGAAGAGGAGAGAGTGAAATGGGAAAGGAGGAGAGGATAAATCTTGATTATAATGGCTACATGATTCGTAACAAGTTTGATTTTCGGCAATCTCTATAAGGTCTTCATACACATTTATTGCAAACATTAAATTGTTTCCATTATTGGTTTGTTGTATATATTTGCTCCATTTAACTAGAGATTTTGCAAAGATAGAAGTTGTTGTGTGTTTAATTTGTGACTTGACTTACAAGCTCTCTAGGAGAAATTTTGGACAAATCCTAGGAGAAATTTTGGACAAATCATAAGAGTCCTCAAGTGATGATTTTTTTGCCTCAAATCTCTTTGGTAAAGTAACCATCACCCTTTCTACAACTCTTCTTTCTAGCAAGTCCTCACCCAACAATCTCACTTGATTAACACATTGTTAACTCTACCAACGTACTCCTTCACATTCTTAATGTCTTTCATCTCGAGAAGTTCAAACTCCTTCCTCATGTTGAAGATTTGCATCTGATTGGTCATCTCATTGCCTCGAAACTCTATCTCCAGCTTGTCCCAGACTTATTTTTCTTATTTGCATGTTATCTTGAGAAAAGTCTTCTCATTTAAAACTCAATGAAGAGTACTATGCCCTAAATTTTCTAGAGACATTTTTCTCATACAATTGTAGTTGATTTATTGTAGGATTTGCAAGCAATTTGGCTTATGTGTTTGATTAGAATGCCTCCCATAGCAGCAGACCCTTGAGGTAAGCTTCCATCCTCGCTGACCACATATGGCACCAATTAAGATGGGAGGAGAAGGAGTAGTTGGGTTGCTGCTTGTAGCCATTCCAAAGACCACTCAAGCTCTCAAGTGTTTAAGGTTTTCCGGGTAACGTTTTCCTTGCTTGTTTTCTCTCACGCACACTCCCACAAAGATCAATTTTGCTCCGCTCTGATGTGAGTAAACATAGTAGAAAACAAAAGAAGTAGAAGGTAAAAACTGGCAGGATACTCACTTTTTTTCATTGATAACTATCATATGTTTATACAAAAAGAGTCAGATGTGAGAAAACACATTAGAAAACAAAAGAAGTAGAAGGTAAAAACTGGCAGGATACTCACTTTTTTCCATTGATAACTGATTGAACTACAAATGATGCAGTTTTTACTGTTAGTTTTCCTATGATTTGAGTAATATGATGCTGATATCAGCAGGTATTTTGCTTATTTCCACAAAAAATACTTTTAGAGGTGGTTGGAATGAAAAGAAGCATTTTGGGAGCATTCTGGACCATTTTGGAGCAGAACGGTCTTGACCATGGAACTTATCCCTCTCTCTTGACCAAGGCAACTTCGCCTTGGCCCTATATCTTCGCAACAATTACATTTTGAGCAAGTCACGAATTTCTCGCCGGCAGAAGATCTCTTCCTGCCCCGCTGATAGGCGATATTCAAGGGCGGACCCAGCTGATTTATCTCCCTAATCTTTC
>NBIL01072724.1:0-10430 GCA_002752925.1 Viola pubescens var. scabriuscula | reverse complement strand
CTATACCTTTTCCTTGGGAAGGTCAGCACTTGTAGTCTGCAACCTATTAAGACGTTTAAGAGTTCTAATTTCATCAACCATGACTTCTTCACACCATTCCATCCATTTCACTTCCTTAAACTGCTCACACAATTCCTCGTCGTCTGACATTTCACCCTCCTCTTTCACTAATTGTTCAGCCTTTTGGGGCTTCTGAGGCCTGTTCCTGTTTGTTTGGACGCTTCCAGTTGCAGAACCTGGTCTTAATTTCTTTTCCCTGCCGTGAGATGCAGCAGAGACATTTAGAAGATTTTCTCGCTCTTTCTTGGAAACCTTACGACCTACTTTAGCACTTGCATTCCTCCCACCAATAGCTTCAAGTTCCTTTTATTGAAAAAGAAAGAGTTTAGGCAATCAGTTCATGCACTCAATGGCCAAACACTATTAGGAACACCGAATACAAAGAAAATTCGATATGTAGAAAATATCTACAAGAACCGTCACCCAATACACGAGATGAACTTTCAAATGAAACACCAAACAGGCACATAACTAAGAAATGAAACATCGGAACCTTCCATAAAGTAGGCTGCAGAACTCAGAAGCCAAAGCTTCATTAATGCCCATTTGTAGCAACAAGGGTAATTGTACAACAAAAAGGATCATTTAATTATATAGAGCACCCAAGCACACTAAGAAAACTAAACATTTCCATGGCTGAAAGTGATTGCTTACCATTTCCAGGAGTGCATTGGCACGGTCCTTCAAATTTGGAGCACGTGGAAGAAAGGTCTCATGATGTTGGAGCTCCACTGGAGCAATCTTCTTGGAAAGTCCAAGCCTTTCATCTAACCTAATTTTTTCCCAACTGCCAAATCCGTAGTAGTGTATTCCAAGAAGTAACCTTGCATCATCAACTAAAGAAACCATCATTAGGCAATCAGCCATAGTAAATAAAATGCACAATTTCTTACAAATAAAAGAAGGCAACACAACCAGTATGAGGGTGTATAGCACATACCCTGGTTCCATCCACAACCCTTTGACCAGTTAGAAGGTTTAAGGTACATCAAAACTCTAAATTGTTCAACGGGATTCTCATAACGACTGATTCGCTTTGCCAGCAGCTGAAGTTCTTGAACACGGCTCAATAAATCATTAGCCTTCACAGGGACACCAAAAAAATCCAACAGAGGGCCCTAAAAACAAACACTTGAAATGTAAAAAAGAAAAAGAAAAAATAGGATAGCTGCAACAGAAAGAGCACAGTTTAACCAATACAAGCACGCCAGGAATGGGAGAAAAACCAACCTTGGGATCCAGAGCTCCTCCTTGAACTGCTTCTTTGCAACCATCTATCAAAGCATCAAAAAGCTCAATTTGTGCTTCTTCTGGAGCTGCTGCCACCACACCTCCAACCTCTTCAACTATTAAACCAATCTGGCTTGGGTTCCCAAACTTCACCACCTATTTCAAAGAGCGAACATTAAAAATACACAAGTTGTAAGGAGAAGAGGAGGAGGAGGAGGAGGAAGGGGTGGGGTGTGTGGGGGGTTTGGGGTTGGGGTTAAAATTATATTGGTTTTGACTGGCTACCAACTAGCCTTGTTCATTATGACCACACAGAAAATGGGAAGGGTAAGCAAACAGCAACCAACCCACTCAAAAAGCCTCTATTTGCCCAACTTTTGCTGTCCATGCCTTGTCATCAGTTTTCATGCAACTGAGCCAAAGGTGGACTGCAACAACAGAAAGATGCTTGCCAAATCATTAAAACAGGATGTATGGTATGATAAGGAACTATCTAAAGTGGATTCCAATAGCACAAACCAACAACACAAGTATTACTGTATGCACAAACTATACAAAAATTACATGACCTCTGATTCCAGGGAGACTTCACTCAATCAAGCACAAACATTCAAAATACTCAAGCTAATCAAGGATTTGATTAAAGAATTTTACAGAAATATAGGATTTAATTTATTTGTCCGTTTACACACAAAAGGTTCTTCAAAAAAAAAAATCAGAGGGTTAGTATATACATACCGCACGAGAAAATTTTGAAGCTTCTTTCTTAGACAGACTCCCAAAAGACCATTCTCTCACTTGGGCAGATGCTCCATCAATCACAGGTGCTGTGGGAGCAGAATAGTCTGCTTTCCGACGCTTTTGCACTCTTTCTTGAGGTTCCAAGGGTTCATGACCTTTCTTTTTCCTTTTATTAGTCTTCTCAGGCTGATGATCCTCTGCATAACTCCTGGTATTCCTTGCCGCACGAGGAGCCAAAGCATCCTAAGTATAAAGGACAAATTATCAGAGAAACTCCAACCACAATAGTCAACTGAAAACCTTAAAATCCATGGGTAATATTTAAATAACATTAGGTAATAGGCAAATGCATGTCGAGTTAGAGTTAAATCTAGATCAAAATAGTATCTTACTTCAGCATGTGATATGGCTTCAGGTTTTATCCAACGACTCCAAAAAGTGCCATCATCTTCAGCACTACAGAAATTGGCAACCTGCATATAAACAGAGACTAAAGTTAACCAGAGAATTTATCTAGTAAGCTGTCACGGAGAGGACAACGACCTGAATTTAAGCAAGGTAAATACTAAACAAGGACACAGAATTCCCAAAACTAAGAAAAAAAAATACATAAAATTTTGCTTGCCTTGAAAGCACTCAACAATTCACCCCCTTCCTCTGCTTCAGCTTCCTTTTCTTCAACCTTCTCTGCCCGTTCAAGAATTTCATCAATATCCATACTCAAGAGCCTTTTCTTGCTCTCTTCTTCATTCCTGTCCTCTTTAAAAAGCTCTTCAGCGCCAAATCTCAAAATTGCTGACAGCTCATTCTGAAATGATGTAAAAACAAGAGATGCATAAACCCTGATACTAAAAGAGCACAAAGAATGTAGAATATGCTAGGTACCAAATGATGGTCGGATAAAGAATTTAAACTATACTTGGAAGCCATAACACATTGATAAAAATATATATAACCCCCAGAAAGGGAATTAAAACAATGCTTATGTACATCCTTACTTTGTCAAAGTAACTCCCCTTTTTTGTTTCTTTCTTTTCTAATCTCCCTTCTGCATTTAATTTTTGGATTACCAAATGGTCAAGAACCTACAAAAGGAACACAAAATAAAAAGGAGCACAAAAAGGTTAGCCTTTAGAGAAACCATACACAAAATGTGCAAATATACATGAGATTAACATTTATATTTGCATATATACGAATGACATGTCTGAGGAAGTAAGACAGTATTCAAAGAAACTCGAGATAGTTTTTTAAGTATGCTACCATCTTCTTCTTGGCTCTCTCCAATATATCTTCCTCGACACTTTTGCTCGTCACAAATCTATATATGTTAACAACTTCTTGTTGCCCAATCCTGTGAGCTCTACTCATCGCCTGATACATAAAGAATATTAGATCAAATATATTTGGCTTAGCAAAGTGAGGAAGGGAAGAAAGAGGAACCGAAAATAAAATATCTAGTAATTTGCTTATAACCTGCAAGTCATTTTGGGGATTCCAGTCAGAATCAAATATTATAACTGTATCAGCTGTTGCAAGATTGATACCCAGGCCACCAGCCCTAGTTGAAAGAAGGAAGCAGAAATCATCACTACCAGGTGCATTGAAATGATCCATAGCTTGTTGACGCAACTCGGCCTTTGTGCTACCATCAAGTCTCTGAAACTGGAACCCTCTAAGTGACAAATATTCTGCTAGTATATCCAACAATCTAACCATCTGTGGCAATGACAATGTCAACATTTATTATCACTTAATATGGTGGTACCTATATGATAACATCAGATGCAGAGAAAAAAATACACTCATGATATACTTTAAATCAACTTAGACTTGAATAGACATTTCAAATACCAATTAGTTTCTCTTTCTTCTAGTTAGAAAAACAATTCAATGCAAGATCAGAACAATTCGTCTCCAGCCAAGTGAAAAATAGTCTAACTCAAGAAAAGGCGATCATCATTTAGAAGCATAGGGGACAGCTTTAATATGGACTAATATCCAATGAGTATATCACTGATAATGCGTCAGAAAAAACCTGTGAAAATATTAAAACACGATGTTTGGTCTCGTGCAATCTGACAAGTAGTTTGTCAAGTATAACCAGCTTTCCACTGCTTAAGACAATTCTTTCGAGCTTGCTATTACTGTTGATGCCGGTGTCCCCACCATAACCATGGTCTGCACTTTCAAATAGGAAAGGATGATTGCAGCATTTCTTCAACTCAACCACAATATTTAAAAGTGACACCTGGCCAAGCACAGCAACAGGTTAATTTCGCCCCATTACCATGAAAAAGAACATTGGTTCAACCATTACAGAGATGATTTATAACTCGTGTCTGTTCAAAGTCATATTAAGCAGTACTATCATCTTCACACTCAAAAGCTAGAAATTGAGAGGCACACTCAGGAGGCAGGACTAATGAGTGTTCAAAATATCAAGACCACAAAATAATAATACAATTGAAAGTGTTATCATCAATGTCAAATGTTATTATGATACTTCTATTGACCCAAAAAAGAGATAATGTCTGACAATGGTAAATAACCAGAGATGGGTGTTGAAAAGGAGATGTTAGAAAGTTATTCTTTGGATCTTCAGGAATGATAAAGGTGGTGAATTATAATAAAGAGAGGAAACTACATAGAGGAGAGTCGGGGTTATCATTACAAAGGCATCTGATTGAGATCACCGGGCTGTTGCTACACTATGCATCAATGGTGTAATTGCTTTCATCATTCGTCTCTATGAAATCCTCAAATGTGTAGTCAGGCATATAAATAGAAGGATGCAGTCATGAAAAAGTATAGTGCACCATGTTAGATGTTGTGCTGTATTTGACTAGATGGACTCTGAGGTGGGTTTAGGTGTGGTATATCAAAATTCATGGGTTGACAGCAAGGGACTTCTTCCTTGTAGTAGGGGATAGAGACGAAGACGGTGAGATGAGGGGTGAGAGACAGGAGGAAGAAAACACTGCAGAAACGGGTTTGCTGGTTGTTCTTGATTTAATCTTTTCAGTCACGTAGTTCATTGAAGTTGTATTTTTCCCTATACATGCATTGGAACAATATTCCTTTAACCAATAACGTATTTTTTCTTAATTAAAGCCATGAAACCATTATCTCAAAAAACAAGATCACCATCATTCAGAATAACTTTTTTAAGGTAAAAAAAAGGCAGCATCAACTATTTTAAACAGTGGCAATGTTGATGGCTTGTTTTGCAAACAACTGTCGCCAAAAATAATTGAAGGGCTTAGTGACCATTCATAACAAACTTGCCGCACCATTCAACCATATATCCCAAAATAGCATTTAAAAAGAAAGGTACTGACCTGATTCCCACGAACTCCTTTGTTTAGATCATGGAAATTGCGTTCCAAGATCCACTTATAGTACCTAAATAAATACAGGCAACAACAGGTTGTATCAAAAAGACAATCAACAGACATGATTAAGAATAGCAGCCATCAGAAAATTGCATCAGTACTCACTGTTTCTGGAGAGGGGACATCTCAACCCTCAGGATGCGCTCAATCTTTGGAGGCAAAGATTTCTCTACATCCTTGATAACTCTTCTGAGAATGTGAGGCCTCAATTCCATATGAAGATTAGCAAGCTACAAGGGAAACCAAAAACTTTACTATGGGTTCAAGTACATCCTTTGTTGGGGAATTTGACGGCAATGAATGTAATATAATGTACCTCAGTTTCATTAAATGAGCTAAGGTTCTTGTAGTTTTGGACGAAATCATCCTTGTTCTTAAATTTATCTGGATCGAGAAAGTGTAGTAGAGCCCTGAAAATTTTATGGAACAAAAGGTATCGTATAAGCTGAGAAAAAAATAACTCCAGAAGATCACAATGCCAATAATATCAAGGGAAGAAGGAAGAATTATTACCATAGCTCTTCCACACTGTTCTGCAATGGAGTACCAGTTATCAACAACTTGTTCTTGGTGCTAAATTCCTGTAGAAAAATGGAAGTGGTCCAAAGTATAATCAAATGAACTGACGGCAGAAGAGCGGATGGCAAGAGAATTAATTTGTTTGAAAAAATCATCTTACCGAAAGAGTCGTGTACAGTTGTGCTTCACTATTTTTTAACCTATGTGCTTCATCAACCATTAAATAATTCCACCTGATCTTTGACAGCACTGCCTTATCCTTCAGAACAACTTCATACGTAGTCAATAGTGTATTGAATTTTATAGGCCGGCCAACTTTCTTATCATTGTAAAACTCATACTGCTGACATACCTGAAACCAGTAAATATTACAAAATTAATTATCCAAGGAAAGGGAAACTGGAAAGAAGAACTTATAAACCAATAGAAGACTCGGTTAAAGGTAGTTAAAAATAGTACCCAGCATGTATAGCCTATGCCTATGATATAAACAGCATGGGAGCTTCAGAAAATTGAGGAATTTTAGGCTCTGTAGTCAGGCTAAGTGGTATTTGTGTGCTATAATTTCAAGACACCAAACTGGTAGATAACATGAACACTTGAACACATAACTCAGAGCAAAACAGTACACTGATGCAAGGGTTACAAATCACTGTGATAGGTGGAAAGGGTAATCCAATTGGGCATTTACCACAAAAACGTCAAAAATGACTCACCTCCCGGCTAGCACGGGTACCAACATATACAATAATATTCATATCTGGAAGCCATTTTTTGAACTCTTTAGCCCAGTTAGCCAATGTGGATAGCGGCACAACAACAAGAAATGGCCCCGGAATTTGCTGGGCATTCTGCAAGAGGAACAGAATAAACTTTCAGATGGCCAATAAATAAATTATGATGTCATAAGCACAGAGAGCTTCAAGGTTAACCTGTAGAAAACCCAGCATTGAAACTGATTGAACTGTTTTGCCAAGACCCATCTCATCAGCTAAAATGACATTTGTATCATTTCTCCAACTACCAATCATAGAAAAAAACTAGATGAGGAGTTTATTAACTTTCAAATGTTTATGCTTAACGAAAAGACAAGGCCTCTGTTTTAGACCTTGTGTATGTACAAAATCTGAAATTTACCCCTTATGTTTGTTCGGAACATGCAATTTACCCCTTTCTATTATTTTAATTGAGGAAAAAGATATCACAAAAGTAAAAATATTTTCATTATACAAATAAACATTTTGTGGTGACAGTTCTTTTGTGTGTTAAAAATCTTTATCAAAAAAATAGAAAAGGGGTAAATTGCATGTTTGGAACAAACACAAAGGGTGAATTGCTGATTTTGTACAAGCACAGATAACATAATGAGAATTTTTCCTTAAGAAAAATGGGCAAGCATACCTGTTAACAAGAAAATTCAATCCCTCAAGCTGATAATCACGAAGTTTTCCCCCTCGCAACCATTCAGGCTGTTGATCTAGCTTCCTCAAACTTGCTAAATATTGAGAAAAAACATGTCCACACATCAAACACTGATTGAAACTGAGAGTCTCCTTGGTTGCCGACACAGAACAGTATATTTACAGCAACTTGAGACACTCAATCGGAACAGGAGAGGGGAAAAAACCACTAATGTAAACACCACAAGCCAAACACACCTTTGCCTTTCTTACGCTGGTGATCCACCATTTTCCCTTGCACAGCCATTTCAGCTTCACGTGCCTGCGAAAAAATTATGGATTGCAGAAGGCCTAAGCAGCAAACTTTTCAAACAAAGAAAACTGAGGGGACACCGCACCTTGTACTCATCAATTGCATCTTGAGCAAATGCAATATCTACATCCTTTTCCCTGTACCACATACCATTAATCACAACATTGCCCCAACCATGAACTCATTAAAAACAGCCATGTGCATGCACACATGCACCACACAAAATCCCAATAGAGCATCAGTAATAGCGTTATATTTATTTTAATAAAATTAATGAATCTAGCATCTCCCAGATATTGCAATATGCAGGACATACTAAATAGAATAAAACAAGATGCAGGTACTGCTAAACAAAAATCAAGAAACTGAAACAGTATAGAATACCATGTCGCTTCAGCATAAGACAGTCCTTGCCACTTGACTAAATACTCTGGCACAACATTATTGTTGGCATCTGTACTAATTCTATCAGAAATAACTCTCTCCACCTGTAAAAGCATAGGTTCAACAATTACAGATAAAACAAAAGTTACCCGAATGTGCAAGAAATATATTTTTTAAAATCAGGCTAAAGATTAAGAGGTCAAAAAGGTGCAGAACCTGACTATTTTGCTTGATTAGATCCAAATCCATTTCCTTGCTCACATCATTGACCTCAATCTTGAAAAGGGATAGGCATAATCAGTATAAAGGAAAAAATATCAGGTAAGTACATATAGTGCTAAAGTAATTATTATTAAGAGAAAAGATCAGAACTTTTAATAATATTGAAAGAGCAAGTTTCTATAATAGCCCGACATTGTGGCTACTGCCAAAACATGGCAAGCATTTACTATCTTGTGGTTAGGGTTGTTCAGAAGTATCCAATACAACTGCAACATAAACTACAACAAATAAAATGAACTTATCCTGAAAATTAAGTTCACTAAATTCCCATAGAGCCAAAACATAAAGGTGACCTTTTAAGATTCAAGAAAATTGAATTGAAAATTAGAAATCTCATAAAGACGAACATAATGAGCCAATGCCACAGAGATCTACACTACTTCTTTGCCACTGAAAAAAATGTTTTGCACCTCACCTCAGAAAAAGCTCAGGTGTAAATTGCTATTACATGATATTGGCGCACATCATGCAACATATAGTCATCTCATAAATACGTTATTCATATAACAGAAAAAGGGACATCATCCAACATATATTCATCTCATAATTACGATATTCATATAACAGAAAAAGGGATAACCTCCTCGCGTGTAAATCTTCTCCTGTACTTCACCTCTTCCGTCACTTTTTTTGTGTAGTTTAATACTTTCTTAAAGCCGCTGAGCTGAAAAAACACGACTAACATGTTCAGACAACAGATAAAGACAAGAGCACACCACTGAATATTCACAGAAAATGAGAACGAACAAACATTGCATGGTATAAGTATAAAGAATAGCAGTCACACATTTTGTAATTCAGAGAATGACTTCCACTGGCAGTGCAAATGTGACTGGCCCTTCCATTTTATCAAGAACTCTATTTCATTCCAATCAGGTTCAGAATCAAACAAATAGCTTAAGAGAACAGGCTCAGTTGGTTGATTGTTTCTTAGAGATTCTTCAGCCGTGCCCTTTGGTTGATGCCATAGAACCCTTTCAATGTAGTCACCATCTTCCTCTTCAATTTCTTCCTAGAAATTAGTTTTCAGACAGAAAAAGTCAGAAAAGCAAAGGAGAGCAGACCAAACCTTAAAGACGGTGAGGCAAAGGACATACTGAGCAGACCAAAAGCCAAGGGCAAGTAGAAAAAATAGAGGAGACATTTAAGACTTGCAAACCAAAGGAGAAGATGAAGACTTGAGTTTGAACAGTAAAATTGGGTTTCACAATAGATGAATTCTTCATAAATTTTTTTTAAAAAAAAAACATTGCTAGAAAGAAGAATTCTGGCAGTGAAAAATGAGCACAAGAATTCACAAACCACACAAACTAAACAGAGTAATGGTGCATCTAGCCACAATTTTGGAGTATAGAAGACAGACATTGAGGAAAAACAATGGTTTAAATTTGCCAAGAAACGAAAGTACGAGCATTCCATAACCTACAAGCTTTACAAGGTCCAATCAAACCTTTGGGATTTATTATCCCTGTAACATAAGCATGGAAAACAGTAAGTAAACTGCACCTTTTGGGATTTATTCTTTTTCCCGTCATCAATTTCTTCACTCTCGTCACTCTCAACATATGATACCTTCCGAACTGATCTAGTAGAAGTGCGAACCTCATTGTTTCTTCCCCCAAAATTTGAATGCATAGTGGAACGTGCGTTAGATTTACGAAGATTTGCACCTCTCCGTGTGATGCTCTTGAAATTCTCTGCACTGTCACTATCCGAGTCCTCTGCTGAGTAGTCATCTTCAGGTGTTTTACCCTTCCTTTGTCGAGCAACATGTTGTGATTTATGTTCTCTGACAGCTCTTGTAGTTCGTCCACCCTTGCCCCATTGCCTACTTTTAGGTTTCTTCACATAATAAGAGTCATCATCTGAGACCTCCAAATCATCAACACTATTAACATCATCATCTGAATCTTCACCTCCCCAGTCTTTATCCTAGTAACATTGGAAAAGCACTTTCTGAGTCCAGAAACAGAGGCAAAGCTATATGCTACATTCTTATCAGGGATCAGTAGGAGAATAAACATAAAGCATAACTGTCCCCCAAAAGAATACTTACATTTTTCTAGTTGAAGTTGAAATTTTAATGAAACAAATATATATATATAT
>NBIL01072647.1:0-12648 GCA_002752925.1 Viola pubescens var. scabriuscula | reverse complement strand
TAGCTTTTCGGAACCACCGTTTAATATCTCCATTTAGGGAGTTGCACTCTCATTTTTGTTCGCATCATTTTATTCTTCATATTTTATTACATATTTTAGTACTTTTCGTTCAGATTTATTTTTGGTTCGCAAGGTTTTTCATCATCGACCAATAAATAAATACTAAAAATCATTTTATCCTTATTTATCACAACCGTTGGATCATCTTACCGTTTTGGCAAGACCAATCCAACGGCTACTTCTTTTTCTTCTTTGGCCTTCTTCCTTTTTCTTTTCCTTCTTCCACACCATTCCTGCACCATCGTCATCACCTCGTCATCTCTGCCTCGTCACCTCGCTTCCAGGAGCTTCCATTCAATCAGAACCACATGCCATTGCCAGCTCCCTCTCCTACGATAGCTAGCCTGGACAGCTCCCAGTCCGGCCACTGCTCACTCTCACTTGCTCACCTCGCGCTTTATGACCACGCGATTTTTGCCTATAAATAGCAAGCTCAGAATAAGGAAAAAGGGGGCTCCGGGTGGCAAGCGGAAGCTCTGCCGAAATGAACATTCCCGTCCCCCATTTTATTCATACTCTCTCCTTTTAATCAATTTTATTGCTTTGCATTTCAATTAATTAATTGCCGCTGTTTTAATTTAAATCAATTGCCTCTGTTAATTATCGTGTGATCATTGTTAATCAATTCAATTGCTGTTCTTCAATTAATTGCTGCGTTTGATTTCGTTTAATTGCCTGCTTCTGTCTTCAATTAATTTACTTGATGTTTGGTTTAATTGCTCTGTTTTAATTAATTTGCTTGCTTTTGCTTTGTTGATCGGATTGCTGTTTTTAGTTGATTAAATCGCCGTTTGTGGCTTGTGTTTAGTTGATTTTGGGTTGACGCTCGGGTCTGGTTGGGTAGTTCCATTCGTTGCCGCCGTCAGTAGCAGCGTGCGCCGGCGGCTGTTTGGCCTTCATTTCGATTTCTGTTTTGTTTTTTTGCCGTTTGTTTGCTGTTTTGTTGCCTTGATTCGAACCTGCTTTTGTCGTGTTTGTTTGCCTGCGTATTTGGTCGGTTTGTTTGTCCCATTGCCGGCGACCCAAGGAAGAAGATGAACAGTAGCGGCTTCGAAAGGGAGAAGGAAGATGACGGGTTTGGGAAAGAAAGGTGATGGGCTTGGCTTGGCCCAAGCCCATTTGTTTAAAAAAAAATTAAGTGATGGGCTTGGCCCATCTGTCTCCATTTTAATGTCTTGGGCCAGGATGGGTCCTGGCCCAGCTTGCTTTTAATTTTCAGCATGTGGGCCCGGCCCATTAACCTTTCATAAATTGTTCGAGTCATATTATTGTCGTGTTATTTTTATCGCACGTTCGTACCGTTTAATTAATTGTTTTTGCATGCTTCGAATGCCTAAATAATTATTTTTGCATGCTTTCAAATGTTTAATTAACTAGTCTGCTCTCATTTAATTTCTAAGTTAATGATTTTGCTTGCACACAATAATTGTCAAATATTTTATTGGTTCGTTTATCATTTACCTATGCTAATTTATCGCATGTTCGCATTGTGTAGTTAATTATTTTTGCATAATTTCGAATGCTGAATAATTAATTTCACTTGCCTTTAATCGTTAAGATTATTTTGCATGCGATAAATTGTTAAATCCTTATTTATTTATCGATCATCAGTCTCCCGTACTAATGATCTCATTTTTTTTAGGGTCAATCAACTAGTATCCCTTCGACGAGTATACCTTTTTTTACCCTTTTTATTTATTTTAGCACTTTTTGTATTTGTTCGCATGCAAGATTATTTAGAAATGCTAGCATTTAATTCACGTAAATTGCATGACCCCTAAATTAGACTTTTTATATCTTTCAAGCATAATCTTCAAACACCTCGTATCACCGGTAACCTTTTAGGATGAGACTCGGGTGCCTAACACCTTCCCGGGTCCATAAATCGACCCCGAACCGTTGTTCTTGGGTTCAGACCCCTTTTTATGCCTTAGCATCTTTTTCCGTTTGGACCTCGGGTTTCCCTAAACCAAATTAGGGTGGCGACTTCATTGTATTATGTGAGGCATCCATCTATGTCTCGCATCTTGGTCCTAAATCGTCGTGTGCGCTAAAAGCGGGTGCGACAGCACTAATAGTGTATCTGTATATCATTATGATCTTCGCAAGACACAATTTCAGAGTTAATAGAACAATTAGAAGTCAGCATCGATGATACCTTCAAAGAGTTTGGGTTTTGAGCTTGTTTGTCTAAGAGTCATTGGTTTATCAAACCGACATCTATAACCAAACTCGGGATACCCAAATCCACACAAAAGGAATAATTTTTTAAATATTTTCTTTCAACTTGTTTAATTTCCGCAAAAGCTAACAAAAATATTATATAGAAAAAGAGTAATCTTAACTCTAACCTGGCCTAAAATAAAATGACAAGATACATAATGAAATCATAAAGGTAGCGCCATATAGTACATGCGAAAAATAAAGGTTAAATATTGATTACTTAACTAACCGGTACAAAATTAGTACATATAGCATGCCAAGCACTTATGAACGAACTTGGTGACAAAATGACAGACATGTGACATTAGGTCACACACAGAAAGACAATTCACTTATTGGTGAGCGTCGACTCAGTCAAATATAAATAAAAAATTACAACTAGTACTAGTTCACAAAATGAATTGTAAATAGTAGTAAGAGGTTCGTCCATAGAAAAAATGTATATAACTTTGTAAATGCTTGAATATACCAATAAAAATACTTAGGTGAAATTAGTGATTTTTTGTTCAATTATTTTGTCTTTCCATCCTTACCTTCTCTGAAGTAGTTTTCTGCAAAATGTAGGGAAAATTGACTATAATAAGTAGTATCACTATCTAAATCACATAAAAATAAATAGTAAAATCAACCATAAAATGCATCCAATCAACTCCCCCTCACTTAGCCCAATGCTTGCCCTCAAGCATTTTAACAAGCAAAAATAAAACAAAACCTAGAAAACTCATTTTTTCCCTCAAAGATCAAGCTCAACACATAAAATACTTAGACACCCCAATTCCCAAATCCATCCTAGATTATCAGGCCCTATTCAATACCCCAAACATCTCAACATTCAAATAGTGTCATGATAACCGGCTTTGCATTTAAGAAAGCAATTGAAGGAACAAAATATTTTGATTACATTCATTTATTTGTTTCACCCAATTAATCCATAAATGTATACAACCACTGACTCATGCATTTACTCATTCAGTAAACATAAATTTAAACACATAATGTCATGTAATGTTGTCACACCATGCCTTTGTTGAGGCTTTTGCTTGTCCTTTTCTTTTCTTTTATTCCTTTTTTTTTTACAATCCATTTCCTTGTTTCTTTTATTTTCTTCTTTGCTTTGAATAGAACACAGTTGACACCACATGTAAAGTTCAAACAAAGAACACCACCAAATTAGCTTTTTCGGCCCAATGTAAGGGGTTAGTTATTGAACCATTAGGAAGTTTCGTCAAATAGAGGGATAATAGTACTGAACTACCAACATCATTGCATTCCAATGGTATGGTGGAGACTACAAACACATTCATATTGAAGACTTTTAAGAAATGCAAAATATAGAAAACTAGCAACTCTATACATTTCTGGACACTTCATTATTCATTTATCATGCCAAAATAGATTTTTGGGTGTTCCTTCAATCATCTTCTCAAACTCCAAGCTAAATTATCATGAAACTATAGGGATGAGCAAGATATTTAAAAAAAAACATTAGGATATACGCTTTTTCAGGAATTGAACATGTTACACTCATATGGTTGCCTGATCATAAAGTATGGATTTGGACACCTAAGTATCAAATGCATTTTAAGTCTCGAGGTAAATTTTCAAGTGCAGAAGTGAGTTTTGATTTTTCAACAAAGTGTACATAAAATCGTCCAAAAGTTAACTAGAAACACACAGAAATTAAAAGAGAAAATCATGCAAAAATTAAAAAATTAAGCTAAAAACTGAAAAAATTAAACTAAAACATGAAAACTGGAACGACATACAAAAATACACAAACAAACACATTATAAACATTACAATCCTCTCCCACACTTATTGGACATATTGTCCTTAATGTGTAGGTTTAGAAATAAACACAAACAGACACCAAGAATAAAAAGAACAAGAAAAAGTAAAAACAGATAAGAAAGTAAAAAGAAAGAAACAATTTGGGGCAAGTTAGGTAGTCAGAGATGGTGGTGGTGGAGCTGGTTATGATGGAAAGGTAGAGTCAAACTTTTTGTTGAGGGAGATGTTGGACTCTAGGAGAGAGTTCTGCAAGGAATTCACTTGATTCTGGGCTGCAATGAAGGTATGAAGGAGTTTGTTTGTCTCCCCTGTAGATCTAGAATCACAGTCATCCATGCTGGTTCTGGCTGCTGGGTTGTAGATGTAGAAGCTGGAACTTCTTGGCCAGTTTCTTGGCCAAGAACGTCTTCTTAGTCTCCAAGTTCCATGTCATCTTTTGCCTCAGGGGATTTCAGTGGAGTCAGCTTGTGCTTTCCATTGTTCTTTGGGCCAAAAATTTGTTCATCCTTTAGTGTACAACTTATTTTATAAAAGACAGTACCCTTCTCTAAGTGAAAATATCCCATTTGGTTAAGAGATTTCAAATCTAGGACTGTAAGATCCCAGAAATCATGCAGGCCAGCAGTTGAAATGTCTAGGTTCCTAGAGTTTAAAACAAGTTGGGTGATCATGGAACCTAGAGTCTTTTTATTCTTGGCAGCAAGTAGTTGCTTGGCCAACCAATAACCTAGGCTGAATTTCTGAACGGTCTGCATGCACCAGAGAATGAACCATTCTTGCCTATAAAGAGCACTAGAAATGTTGGATTTCCCATAGAAACTAACTGATAAGGCTCTATGCAGAATCCTAAGGGTAGGGTCCTTAAGCATACGAGTCTTAAAGTTCTTATCAAAATGAGCCTTAGGGTCTCAAGTTAAAGTTCTAAATGCATCATCATTATTCCAAGTTTTAGGGATTTCATACCATGCATTCAGATACCATTCAAAATTTAACTCAGTAGTAGACACATAACCTACCAGAACATTTAATTCATGCATCGACAAATGAGACATTTTTTCAACTAATATGAAATTTACAACATCATTAGCATTGAGATCTAAATGATTCTTTCCTTTGATAAATATCAGATTGAAGTCAAACCAGAAAGTTGAATAAAATTCTAAATATAGTTGTGTATGCAGAATGTTCAAGAAAGAAAACTAACTCCCAACCAATATTATGCACCATTTTCTTAATTCTATCAGACAGACTTAGATTGTCTAGCAGTTGGAAATCTAGTTGTGTGCATTGTGTGATTTCAGAATTAAGTCTTGATTGCAATCTTTCTTTATCATCTTCGGAATCAAGTTTCAACCACCCATTAAGTGTATTAAGGGGAGGGATTACCTTGTTCAGTTTCTTGATGTTCTAGTGTGGTTTGGTCAACTGGTCTAGTTCTAATTCCTCCACTTCATTCTCCAAGATTTCCTCAGCATCGGGTTCTACATCATCCACCTTCTGCTTCCATTTTCCTTCATTATGGGCAGTGGCAAAAGAGCCATGCCTCAAAGAAATCTTCTCTAGGTCCTCTTTCATTGGCTTCTTGATCACTTTCTTGTGGGCCACCTACTTCAGTTTCCACCCCTTCTCATTCCTTGTCATTTTCTTGACCAAAAATGTAGTGTCACTCTCGACTAAGATTGGATTCCTATCCATCATGTTCTTCGTTCTTTTCTCTGCCATGGGATCCATTTTTGGCTTTGCTATTTTTCTCTTCTTTAGGGTGGACAGTAGTATCTCATCTGATCCAGTCTCTGAATCGTCCCTTTAGGCTTCCTTTTGACACAGTTTATACCCGAGATCAGAGGCTGAATCACTGCCCCTAGAGATACTCTCTAAATTCTTCTTCTTCTTCTTCTTCTTCTTCTTCTTCTTCTTCTTCTTCTTCTTCTTCTTCTTCTTCTTCTTCTTCTTCTTCTTCTTCTTCTTCTTCTTCTTCTTCTTCTTCTTCTTCTTCTTCTTCTTCTTCTTCTTCAGTTGATTCATCCTGCAACTCTAGGAGCACCTTTTTAAATCTGGTCATCCTGGGTTCAGGCTTGAACTCAACCTTCTCCTTTTCTTTTCTCCTGATTCCTCTTCTTCTCCTATCTCATCCCCTTCTTCTCCATGGAATTAGTCTTCCACTGGTGCCATATCATCCTCTGCCAAATAGGGTTCCTAAGTATACCCTTCCGGTGGTTGGGCATCTTTTGATGATGTGACATTGAATTTATTGGAGCCCAGTATCTTTGTTTCGCCAGACTTCTCGGGAGAGATAACCAGAGGAACTTCACTCGGAGTCTTCTTAGGAGTAGATTCAATGGTGACATCCATTGTTGCCAAAACCTTTACTGCGAAGGCTTCTGCTGCTTCATCTTCCCTGGTTTGCGATGTTTTGATCTGGGTTACTAGACTTGCTAGAACTGTTTCGTCGGCCATTATTGCAGATGGAGGATTTTGAGGGAGATTTGTGAAATAAGTATTTGGGGTTCTTATGTTGTTGATTTCTAGGTTTATTTGTGGAGGTAAAGAAAGTTGGGAGGTTTGTGATAAAGTTGCTTAAATTGGATTGAGGAGTTTCTGCCTCGTCCTCTTCCTTGTTTAACAGGTCTCTTTGGCCTCGCCATTAATGTGATTTTTGACCGTTAAGGGTGAGGAGAAAGGTTGCATGAGAGTTAGAGGGAGAGGTTTACTTTTGAAAGGTAACTGAAAGGTTGAGGGTGTAGTGGGTCACTTCGTGGCCAAGAGTCCTATTTATACCATTTTCTCTTTCTTTTTAAGACCACTGGCAAAGATATCTTTCTTGGCCAAGAGTGCGGTCAAGAAACAATTTCTTCAGCGACCACATCTCTTTTGGACCCTCTTTTTACCCAAGAGTGTTTCCTTGGACACCCTTTTGTACCTTGTCAAGAAAGATGAGAAATAATTAGCTCGAACCAAAGAGAAATCATTCTTTATTTAAAACTAAATAAAATAAATAAAAATATGTGTTGCCTCTCAAGCACCGCCCTTAGTTAATGTCCCCGACTAGACATGAATTTTTTTTCACTCCATTTGTGGTGGCTCCTCCACCATTTCTTCTTCCACTGTTTGCTCTTTGAATCCCTCATAATAGGGCTTCAATCTCTATCCATTCACTTTGAATATGGTGCCCATTTTGATACTCTGAAACTCCACTACACCATGAGGAAAAATATTAGTAATCATAAAAGGTCCATTCCACTTTGTTTTTAACTTATCAGAAAAGATTCAAAACTTGGAACCATAAAGTAAGACTTTCTGTTCAACTAAGAAATCCTTTTTGGTGATTTTTTTTTATCATGGTACTCCTTTGTCTTAGTCTTAAAAATCAGTGAGTTGTCGTAGGCCTAGTTCCTCAATTCTTCCAACTCATGAATTTATAGCTTCCTCTATTCACCTGCTTCAGTCATCTCCAAGTTGAACTATCTGATTTCCCAATAGGCCTTATGCTCCATCTCAATAGGCAAATGGCATGCCTTGTCATACACTAACTTGTATGGTGTCATACCAATTGGTATCTTATAGGTTGTTCTATAGGCCTAGAGCACATCATCCAATTGTTGACTCTAGTCTTTCCTTAAGGGATTGACTATCTTGACCAAGATGTTCTTCACTTCTCTATTTGATACTTCTGTTTGGCCATTAGTCTGCGGATGGTATGCAGTTAACACCCTATGAGTGATGTTGTACTTCTTGAATAATGCTCCAACTATCCTGTTATAAAATTGAGTACCTCAATCATTAATGATCATCCTTGAAACCCTAAACTTGTTCAAAATGTTAGATTTTATAAAGGAAACAAAAGTACTAAAATCATATGTTCTCATTGCCTTTGCTTCTACCCATTTTGAAACATAATCAACATTCAAAAGGATATAGAAATTACTAAATGAATTCGGGAATGGACCCATAAAATATATTCCTCATAGATCAAATATTTCATAAGATATTATGTAGTTCATTGGCATTAGATTTATAGAATTTATGTTCCCTGTTTCCTCGCATTCATGGCAGGTTTTACAAAATATGTAACTGATTGAGCTTTAATTGTAGTGGTTTTACCACTTGTTCTCATGTATTTTCGAATGGTATGTTATTGATTTTGATGTGTATCATTCGATTATTGCAGGGAACTGCTTTGGAGAAGAAGGGAGCATCTTTGAGGCGAAATGAGCTGAATTGTGGACGACTTTGGAGCAGATGCATTCTTGGCTGGATTAGTGACCAAGACAGGACGATCATCTCTCTTGGTCAAGACTGACTCGCTTGGCCATTCCCTTGCCTTAGAAGACTTTCCTAGATGGACGAGAGCTGGGCCAGCAGAAGACTCTTAACACCACTGTTAGCGTTTATTTATGGAAGCATCATAGTAGAGCCCAACTATCCTCGTCTTTCCTTCTTAGACTTCTAACGTGAGGAGAAGAGATTTAAATACATTCAGATACAATTCAGAGTTTTTAGGGATATTACTTTCCTTTATTTTCTCACTTTACCTGATTTTTAGGAGGAAAGGACTATTTATATTCCTCCTAGGGTTTTTGAGAAATCATCTATCATCTGACTTTTGATCTCACGGCGGTTTCAGTTTTCCCTTCTCTGGTTTTTGGTTCTTATTATCTACATACTTTGCTCCTTCGGAAACGAAGAATTTTTATTAATTCTTTTCATAGATTATTATTGCTTTCAATTATTGTTCTTAGTAGAGGCATTTAAGCATGAGTACGAGTTTGCATGAGACCTAATTGTTCTTATTAATCTTCATATCTGCATTTAACTGATCTCGCGATTATTCCTAGTGTGCCTTCTGTTTGATTTTAGACTTGATAAATCTAGGATTGAGTGGATTGCGCGACCATCATTCTTCTTGGCCATGAATTATTGACAAGGAGATCGAAGTAGACACCTATGCCCTAGCGGGATTCCATGAAACGGTGGGGGGAAAGGTTAATTAGATCCAGTCCCGAATGACGCCCGAGGATACTAGTCTAGAGTTTTCTTCCCTTAGTCGATCATCAGCCAATTCAGTAAACCCTTTAACCAGCAAGGTGTTGTTTGGTTAGGCATCACCTCTAAGCGTACCTGAGGTGGTGTTGATACATGAGGGAAGTAGGGGTCATAGGGGTTCCATGATCCTATAGCAACTCTATGGAGTGAAGATGAATAACCTTGCGTCGATGGTTGTAACTCATGTCTCATAGCTGCCAGCCTCTACTAGGAATTTCGTCTCATATTTGATTTCTATCTTGTTAACCTGTTTCTTGAAAAAGAACATCATTCTTGGCCAAGACAATTTTCTGTTTTATTTATTTGTTAGTTTTAATTCTTGCACAGAACACCCACTTTCACCTAAGTGTTACCACTGGTCTCCACAAGCACACACAAAGATCATACCATCGCTTTCTGTGGATCGATCCTCTTACCTGCTATCTACAATTTATTTATTTTTAGTAGTAAGTTGTAAAATATATATTTATATTTGATGCTTTAGACAACACATCAGTAACTATCACTAAACATAGTGGGCCAATAAAGTCTAGCTTACAGATTTTTCAAACAGTTTTCTTTGCACCAAAATGTCCTCCAAAAGCGGAGGAATGACAGAATTTTAAGATGGAAGGAATCTCATGACTTTCTACACATCTTCTCAAAATCTGATTAGTACTAATTTTTCAAATATATGGCTCATCCTACACATAATATCTAGAGTCTTTCTTAATTTTAGTTTTTCTCATGTGCAAGAAAATCACCATAAAATTTACCTACGGCCAAATAATTGGCAATGCTAGAATACCAAGGACTTACTACCTGTACAAGGAATAAGTGTTCATCCGGGAAATCATCCTTCACCAGTTCTGACTCTTTGCTGACAAGAATCCTACTCAAGTGATCAGCAACTATGTTCTTTCTTTCTTTCTTGTCCCTGATTTCCAAGTCGAATTCTTGGGGTAGCAGTATCCACCTTATCAACCGAGGTTTGGTCTCCTTCTTGGCCAAGGTACCTCAGGGCTGCATGGTTAGAGAAAACGATAACTTTAGTTCCAAGTAGATAGGATCTAAATTTATCAAGAGTAAATATTATAGAAAATAGCTCATTTTCTGTCGTGGTAAAATTTCTCTGAGCATTATCTAGCATCTTTGAGGCGTAGTAAATCACATGTGATTCTTTCCCTTTCTTCTGGCCAAGAACTGCCCCAACAGCCTAGTTGTTGGTGTCACACATGATTTCAAAGGGTAGATTCCAATCCACGGCTTGGATTATTGGGGCATTAGTGAGCCTCTCCTTCAGTTCATCAAAAGCTTTCTTACAAGCATCATCAAACTGGAACTCAACATGGGCTCTACCACTTTGGAAAAATCCTTGATGTGGTGCCTATAAAACCCTGCATGCCCTAGGAAAGAACGAACCTCAGTCTCCTTCATTGTGTAATCGATCGATCAACAAGTTGAGTTATCACCCCAGTCTCCTTCATTGTGCCAATGTTAAGCTTATCATACTTTAAAAAAGATATCACATTTATGCCTGCTCCCAAATCACACAAGGCCTTCTCTATGGTCTTATTACCTATGTTGCAAGGGATATCAAATGTACCCTGATCTTTGCACTTCTCTGGAAGTTTTTCCTGAAACACTAAAGAAACACTTTGATTCTAGCTTATTCTCTTGACTTCTGCAAGCTTTTTCTTGTTAGTGTATAAACCCTTAAGAAATTTGACATAACTTGAAATTTTAGCAATTAAATCTAATATGGGGATATTAATTGCTACCATTCTGAATATGTCCATAATTTATCTTTCCTCATTTTCCTTCTTGGTCTCTGTAGACCCAGATGGAAAAGGTGGAAGGATTACCTGATCATTTTGCTGGAGTGTGGTGTCTGTACTGTTCTTGGTCGGCTTCTTGGCCAAGACTATTTCTTTTGTTTGATTTTCTACTTATTGGATCACTTTTACCTCTGGTTCTAACTTCGACATTTGCATCTCTTGTTCAAGTGCGATCGTCTCAGCCCTCCCAGTTCACATTGTACTTGGGATTATCCATAGTATTGGAGGGCAACCTTCCTTGCTCATTTTGGTGGCTTTCTGTTAGTTTGTTTTTCTGTTTCTACATATCTGCCATAGTGGCGTGTGTGTTTGCCTGAGCAGCTTGGCTAGCTTGAATAAACTTGTTCAAGGTGTTTTCAATGGAAGGCCCAACTATTTGTAATTGTTGTGGAGGTGTTGTTAATTGCATAAGTGCATAGGGTTGATTTTGAGAGGGTCTAGGCAGGAAGTTTTGGAGGTTAATGTGGTTTGTTGAGACTAATTATGCGGGACTTGGTTGGTCCGAGGTTGATTCTGAGCCCAACTAAAATTGGGATGATTTCTCCAGCCTGAGTTTTAAAGATTGGAATATGGATTGTTGTTGGGAGGGAATTTTCCTTGTTGATTTTGGTTAAAACTAAAAGTTGCATTCACTTATGTGGTATATTTTAGTGGTGTTGGTTGCATTATGTAACACTAGTTGGTGGTATGATCTAGCTGACAGCAGATCCCACAAATACTTGCAACTGGACTTGGTGTAGCAGCTTGATTAATGAAGTTAGATATACCAGAGAGGTGTTTCTCTAAAGAAATAGAATTCAAATCAGAAATATGGTTAGATCTCTCAGATGAGCAGCTATTATGGCAATTCTCTACCATTGTTTGAAGTAAGGTTTTGGCTTTTGTTGGGGTTAAGTCTAGTAGATCTCCTCTAACTGCTGCATCCACCCTATCTTTATCCTTCAGACACATCCCATCATAGAAGTATTGTATCAATGCCTGATCAATTGCTCCATGTGTTGGGCAAATATTTTGCAGGTCCTTGAACCTTTGATGATACTCCCTATAAGTCTCATTTCCTCTTTGATGTAGTGACATAAGGTTCTTTCTAGCTGCACTAACCTTGCATTCCAATACTTGTTTAGAAAGGTTGCTGACATTTGAGCCTATGTAGTGATGGTGTTGTGAGACAAACTGTAGAACCAATTCTTTATTAAATCCTTCAACAACCAGGGAAAAGCCCTTAGCTTCGCTCTATCAATAGGAAGTTCACGAGATTTCAGTGCATCACATTCCAAATGGAAGTTTTTGAGATGAGTGTAGAAATTTTCATTGGAATGTCCATGGCATTTCTTCATATTATGGATGATGTTGGTTTTGATGGACCAATCGTGCTCTACTGTTGAGAAATTAATGCAGGAGTAAATAGTTTTCTCAATCCCTCTGTTCAATTCCATGAGAGTCTGCTCAGCTGGTGGATTTGCCATTTCTGCTCTCGGATCTGAATCTTCTTGGTCTATCTCTTGGTCAAGAGGATGCTCTTGATCAAGATGATTATTGGCTGATGAACTTGGTTTTATTTCGGAAAAATGACATAAAACAACCCTTAATTTTAATATTTTATTTAATCACAACCCTGAGCTTTTATTTTAATTAATCTCAACCCTCGTCTTCTCAAAATTGTTCAATCACAACCCTAGCGTTACAGAAATCTGACGTGGCACCGTTGACCGCC
>NBIL01072583.1:0-16911 GCA_002752925.1 Viola pubescens var. scabriuscula | reverse complement strand
TAAAACTTTCAAAAAGTGCTAAATATTTAACTTTTTTTTATTCTTCTAATGAAGTTTTAATTCTTGGTATAAATAAAATGTTAATTATTTGTTTAAAGAAATAGATTGATTTGGTAAATAATGTATATATATATGGCTAAAAAATATTAATTATAATGCTTGAAATAAATTGTGTTCTTTATGGTCATTTTACATTCCAACAATAGTTTTAACCGCAGTTGTTACCAAACACCATAAACAACTTCTAGTGTCTCATAGCACTTTTAACAAATATTTACCAAACAACATACTGACTTTTTTGGAAGTGTTTTTTACACAGTACTTCTTCTTGCAGTACTTCTCCAACTAGAACCGGAATGCCAAACAGACTCATACTCTACTAAACGTTACAATTCCAATCGTATGTTGTAGAAAAAACGAACCAATTTTGAGTCTGGGCGAAACAAAGAAACTAGCCCAAATGTATGGGGTCCAAAATCGACACTCATATTTCGGCCCAATTGGTAGCGCACACACGAAAAAGGAGGGAACACGCGGAGGGAATTTTGTTGAGTCAGGTAATCTGGTCAAGTAACGTTAACCATGGTTAAGGTGATGGGTTAGCGTTTTTTTGGTGTGTAGGGTTGAAAAGTTGAAGGTATCTGATCTTTTCTATCGTCGTATATAAAAGCCACGAATTTGTGGTATTTGCGTCTTCTCTTTATCACCGAAATTCATCAGAGCCCAATCCCATCTTCTTCTCTCGCAAATTCCCTCTTACCGGAGGCAAGCAATCTGCCGCGTCGTCTCCACCACTACCAGGTTCCTCCCTTTTTTCTGCTTCAAGTATTATAATTTATCATAAAATAATATATCTGATAGGGTTAACAACGATGCCGATTGTGTTGTTTATTATAATCGCTCTTTTTTTATTTAATTGTTATTGTTTTTTTCTCTTTTATGATGTTTATTTTGTGCTGAACTGTTCACTGTATTCGTTTTCGGGATTGGAGCTTTTTGGTTTATTGATTTGATTTTAATCTAGTAATGTTTTATAGCTGGTTAGTGTTTTACTATGTTTCATGAAATATAGCTATGATCTTTGCAGCCCAATTCAATGTTTTGAGATCTGGGTCACTTGTCTGTTTGATTGATTGCTGTGTTTGTAACATCTAGTGTTGGACCTTTTGATTGTATTGTGCAATCTTGTATGCAGTGCATTGCTTTTTGTATTGTGTTTGTTTTCCATAATTTGTATTTTGGAAGGTTCATCGTTGATTTATTTTGGGTTCCCCTCTTTGCAGGCAAAACGAGTTCGTTACAAGGCTTAAAGGACTACAGAATGTCAGATGGTCACGAGACCGATAAAAACATTGAGATATGGAAGATCAAAAAGCTTATCAAGGCACTGGAAGCGGCTCGAGGGAATGGTACTAGCATGATTTCTCTCATCATGCCTCCTCGTGATCAGGTTTCCCGTGTCACTAAGATGCTTGGAGATGAGTTTGGCACTGCTTCCAACATTAAGAGTAGGGTCAATCGACAATCTGTGTTGGGTGCAATCACCTCTGCTCAGCAGAGGCTCAAGCTGTACAACAAGGTCCCTCCTAACGGGCTTGTGCTTTACACTGGGACAATCGTCACTGATGATGGGAAGGAAAAGAAGGTGACCATTGACTTTGAGCCTTTCAGGCCCATAAATGCGTCTCTTTACCTCTGTGACAACAAGTTTCACACTGAAGCTCTGAATGAACTCTTGGAATCTGATGACAAGTTTGGTTTCATTGTCATGGATGGTAATGGAACCCTCTTTGGAACACTGAGTGGCAACACCCGAGAGGTTCTACATAAGTTTTCTGTTGACTTGCCAAAGAAACATGGCAGAGGAGGGCAGTCTGCTCTTCGATTTGCTCGACTTCGGATGGAGAAGCGTCATAACTATGTTAGGAAGACAGCAGAGCTTGCCACACAATTTTTTATTAATCCTGCCACCAGTCAGCCTAATGTTTCTGGATTAATTCTTGCTGGGTCTGCTGACTTCAAGACCGAGCTGAGTCAGTCTGATATGTTTGATCCTCGACTCCAGGCAAAGATTTTGAATGTGGTTGATGTCTCATATGGTGGTGAGAATGGTTTCAATCAGGCTATTGAGTTGTCATCAGAAATTCTGTCCAATGTGAAATTTATACAAGAGAAGCGCTTGATTGGCAAGTATTTTGAAGAAATAAGCCAGGATACCGGAAAGTATGTTTTTGGTGTGGATGACACATTAAAAGCATTGGAGATGGGTGCTGTGGAGATTCTTATTGTGTGGGAAAATTTGGACATGAATAGGTTCACATTGAAAAATACTACGACTAGTGAGATTGTTATAAAACATCTGAACAAGGAGCAGGAAAATGACCAGAAGAACTTCAGGGATCCAGAAACGTCAGCTGAATTGGAGGTTCAGGAAAAGTTGCCCTTGCTTGAGTGGTTTGCTAACGAGTACAAGAGGTTTGGTTGCTCCCTTGAGTTTGTGACCAATAAATCTCAAGAAGGATCTCAGTTTTGCAGGGGATTCGGTGGCATTGGTGGTATCCTACGTTACCAGCTTGATATGAGGTCATTTGATGAGCTTTCTGATGATGGTGAAGTCTACGAGGATTCTGAATAGCAATCAGCCAACTTTGCCCCACCGCTGGTGCAGGAAAATGGGGTGGGAAAGCCTGCACTGCTGCCGCGCTCGCAGCTGCTCGGTACTCTAAAAAGTTTCAATCAAGGTTTGATGCCCGAAACTCATGGAATGCCAACCCCCGCCCCCCCTTCTTTTTAATTTGACTAACAGTATAGTATATTGATCACTTATTTCCAACTTTTTATGGTTGTCTACAGTTTCTGAAGAAGATTGCCGTATTTCTGCTCACGGACAAGCCAAATGTGGAATGATTCTTGGTTTCTGTGGTGGAGTGGCTGCTGCATCTTATGTGGAAGAAGGACGTGTCGGTAGCACCCCAAGATCAGGCAGGAGCCTGATGTTACTGGCGGCCAACTAGTTCGGCAAAACCAGATTTTTAGTTCTGCATATGTTTGCATCCATATCTTCAAACTCCTGTGGGTTTTGAATGACTTGTGTCTCTATGCTTGTGCACTTCAAACAAGCTCTATCCTTGTACTATGGTTTCTAGCTCATTCTTGCAGTTTTTATATTATAGCACGTGCACCAGACCTCGTGTCTGTGTCATGATTCCTGAGACCTTCAATTGGGATTTGATACTATTTTAAATAAGGGCTATTGACTTGTGTATATGCTGTGTTGACTTGTTTATATGCTGTGTCTATGATTTTCGTTTTTTCTTTTTTCTGTAAAGGGGTTTATGATTTTTATGAGTTATATGATTATTTCTATACACTACTTAATTAAGAACAGTAATCATGCAAAATATTGATAAAATCCTGCCGTTTCCGAGGCTATTATTAATGATAAATCATTTCATTAAGAAGAATAAAAAAAAGGGTAAAAAAAACACATGAATATTATGAACAAACACGTGATAATAAGATTAGGAATGGAGGCAAAAGATTCTGTCTTTACTACAGACAACAAGAAAAGAACAGACAAAGCAGGTCCTAAAGGACCTAAACCAATCATTTCATTAAAGTATATAAATCCCTCTCAGTCGATCTCTTGCTCACTGTTTGCTTCCCTCTTTCAAAAAAGCCAAGAAATGGACAGGGAAAGCAGAATACAAGAAGTTGAAGGAGGAGAAACAGCAGACCCTCTTCTTGTAAGAAGAATGGAGGGAGAGATGATTGAAGAAGAAGGGTCATCGGCAACTGCTGCAGTGGTCATAAGCACCCTCGTTGCTGTGTCTGGTTCCTATGTTTTTGGGACAGCTGTAAGTTGGTTTTAAGGTTGTTTTGGATCTACTTACTTAGTATTATCATCACAGCAAGTAACTATAACATTTCTGTCTGTATTCTGATTTGGGCACTGATGACGGGCAGATAGGATTTTCATCACCTACTCAGTCTGGAATCATGGACAACCTTAATCTGTCTTTGGCAGAGGTAAGCATTCATAAAAGTGTGGACTTGTGCATCGGATATCGAACCGTAACAACTTAGAAGAATTCCTTGCATCTTCTTTTGGATTTCCTTCTCAATGGACCTCTTTCCTATGCAGTACTCAGTTTTCGGTTCGATACTTACAATTGGAGCAATGATAGGTGCTATAATGAGTGGAAAGATAGCAGATTATATTGGTAGAAGGGGTGTAAGTCTTTCCTTCTCTTCTTTCTTTCCAGTTCCCCCTGCAATCATTATTAGCCATACCCGGAAAACTATACTCTTTTTTTAACTCTTCTATTTTGTATCGTTTTGGTTATGGCGGTTCAGACAATGGGTTTTGCGGAAATATTTTGCATCGTGGGTTGGCTTGCAATTGCGTTTGCGAAGGTAAGGCTAGAATGACATGTTAAGTACTAAGTAGATTTCATTTTTCTTGTATTACATAAAAAATGTTGAAACTTCAGTGTATGTTGAAAGGTTGCTTGGTGGCTTGACGTTGGAAGACTGTCTGTAGGTTATGGAATGGGCCTTCTTTCCTATGTGGTAATGATTAGAGTGCATCGTTCTTCGTATTTGATTAATCATTCATGTGGTGATGTAAGAGCACTGATGCATTTGTATACATATTAACCAAAAGGTACCCATATACATAGCTGAAATCACTCCCAAGAATCTTCGAGGAGGATTTACGACAGTGCATCAGGTAATTAATGCCAAAGCATCATTTAGCGGTGTGTATCATATATTATGTGTTTTGTTTAGCTAATGCACTTACTGATTCTGCAGTTGATGATATGTTGTGGTGTGTCATTGACATATCTCATTGGAGCTTTTCTGTCCTGGCGAATTCTGGCTCTTATCGGCAAGATTTCCATCTGATACTGTGCTGTTCAATTGAATAGGTTATTCTGCAAATGCTGAATTATATTTGGTTTCACTTCTTTCAGGAATTATTCCGTGCTTTATACAGATCGTAGGTCTATTCTTCATTCCAGAATCTCCCAGATGGTTGGTGAGAATTACTCTGATTTTAGAAACAACTGCTGTTTATCCTTCCATAAATTGTCACATAAGAAGTAAAAGATCGTTTCATAATGTTACGAAACTATAGCCTTTCATTAGAACTCTATAAACTAAAATAAACATGGAAGCTAGCTTGGTCATGCATTGAAGTAAACAAACTCAAACTAATGTACTGATAGGTAACCGCTGCAGGCAAAGGTTGACCGAGGAATAGAATCCGAAGCTGCTCTGAAGCACCTCAGAGGGAAGAGTGCTGATATTTCTGGTGAAGCAGCTGAAATTAGAGTAAGGTTTTATCTTGGATGAGTGGGAAAGAGCGCAATCTTCTCGTTTCAACTTAAATTTTGGTTCTCATTTCAGAGAGAAAAATAACTGTGATAGCTTTTTTATTGTTTATAGGAGTATACACAAACCCTTCAAATGCTTTCTGGAGGTAGTGTGTTTGAATTATTCCAGTGGAAATACGCACATTCGCTCATTGTAAGCTTCTCAAAGTTAATCCAATCATGCCATTTTCGTGCTCAAATTCTCCTTTCATTACTATGGTTTAGTAGGAATAAACTCTATTTAGTTGAAATTTATTTAGGTTGGAGTTGGCTTGATGGTGCTGCAACAGTTTGGAGGGGTCAATGCCATTGCATTTTATGCAACTTCCATATTCATATCAGCAGGTACATGCAGACTCGATTAGTAGTCCCCAAAATGGAAAAAATAAGTAAGGAAGCGAAAAATAAGAACCGGTTGTTACATGACAGGTTTCTCCGGTAGCATTGGGACTATTGCTATGGTTGTTGTTCAGGTTAGTAGTAGAAAGCACTAGATTCCGCTGGGTTATACCATTCCAAGACACAATGTTGGACACGGCGATTAATTTTTTCTGCAGATTCCAATGACTGCATTGGGAGTAGTCTTGATGGACATATCTGGACGACGGCCACTTCTGATGGTAAGTCTAAGAAGGCCTCTCGAAACGTTTTGAGTCTCTATAATGTCACTATAATCGAAGAGCTAGTACTAGAATCCTGAAGTCTACTCACATGCTTACAGGTTTCTGCAGCTGGAACATGCTTGGGTTGCCTTCTTGCAGCAATCTCATTTCTGTTACAGGTTCTTGATCAGAAATCTACTCGTTTGTTGTTAAGGAAAACCGAGCTCTAGACTTCCTGAAAAGTGCAAGCTCTTGTTATTTGCAGGGTCTTGATAAATGGGCAGATGTCTCACCCTTTTTAGCACTTTTTGGAGTTCTGGTAAAATACCTCAAAAGAAACAAAGAGGGTTTGCAGATTGGTTTTGTGCTGACATTTTTTTTATATCTTCATCCAGACATTTACAGGTTCATTCTCACTAGGGATGGGAGGAATTCCATGGGTTATAATGTCCGAGGTAGGTTAACCTCACCCGGAAATCTTTCTTTGACATAGATAAGATTGCAGACAAGGAAACTCGAACCGGAGACCTTGATCATTGGTTCATCAGGCGATCTTGAAACTTCATTTTTTGAATTATTAGGTATTTCCTATAAATATGAAAGGATCTGCTGGTAGTCTTGTGACATTGGTGAGCTGGTTAGGTTCCTGGATCATCTCCTACAGTTTTAACTTTCTAATGGATTGGAGTTCACCAGGTACTTTTCTTGTCCTTCTCTCTTTTCTGCAATGTTTTTTTCTTTACGTAAATCAGATAGGAATGCCGACAAATAGACTCGAGTTCAAAGTGTTATCTTAGCTACGAAGCTTATTGGTTCCGTAATGGTTTATCTCTAAGATTTTTTTTTCTTTTTCTTAAAAAAAAAATTATATTTAGAAATGTATATTTATGTCTAATTTGCAATGTGTTTTTTTCCACAGGAACATTCTTCATATTCTCAAGTGTATGTGGGCTAACCATTATATTTGTGGCAAAGCTGGTACCAGAGACTAAGGGCAGAACCTTAGAAGAAATACAAGCAACCATGAATCCTTTTTCCACCAAAATTTAAATTGGGATTTCTTGCTTTTATTTTTTATTTTTTTATTTTTATTTTTATTTTTATTTTTATTTTTATTTTACCTCGTTGTCTTCCTTACCTATTGTCATCCAATTTTAGCTGATTATTGACTGGAAATATTGATTTGCTAATTGCTAGTGTAAAAAAGTCATCAATAATAAAATTATTGAAAGATTTTTCAATTCTGCATAGTCTCGAAAAGTTATGTACTACCCGTGACTTCTGGTTACATGTAGATAGTGCACACAAAAAATTGTTAGACAGGTAGAAATAAAAAAATAAAAAAATTGATTTTATGTAATAAAATGGAAAAAAATATTCCAAATGTAATTATTATTATTTTTTTGTTAAAAAAATCTAGCGAAAGCCCATTTTAATGATTCAAGTTTCACTGAGGCCCATTACATGGGTCCAGCCCAACATACAAACTTTAACAGACATAAAAAAACGGGACTAGGGTTTTTGCATTGGCTTTTAAAGAACCAGTCTTTGCTTCTTCTTCCCTACCACCTCGACCAACCAGCTGATTGACTGCGGACGGAATCAAGGCAGGTGCCCTTTTCTTTTCACACAATTGTACCTCTCATCTTTGTTTCCATTGCCTCTGTAATTTCTACGAAACTTGTAAAGTATTTTCCTACATTTTGAGATACATACAGTAGAGTTTGTTTGCAGTCTGGGTAAAAAAAGTGCTAATCTTTTAACTCGTTGTTTGATTTTATTCTGACAGAAAGCTCCCCATGATGATCTTCAACGGTTAATAGTTTCAGCCTTGTCTTAATCATACATGTTGAAACCTAGTTTATTTCTGAGGGAGCGGCTGTTTCTTAGCATTTGCATTGAAATCCTTAGTTATGGATAAGTTGGAACTGCAATTGGTTTAGGATTTTGTAAAAATGGTTAAATTTTCAATTTATAGTGTCTTGTTCTTGAGACTTGATTGAGTTTTTGTCATAGTTGGGATCCATTGTGTTGGAACCCTGTTAAGGAGAAGATCTTGTTGGTTGGATTCTTCAATTTCCTTTTGTAATTGAAGGTTTTATTGGCATTTTATTTGTAAGAAAATGCACTGGAATTATGGGTTTTTTTCTCACTTTTGCTCCTAGTGTTTAACACCAAACATAATAAAGTCTCAGTCTTGTCTGAATGAATGAGTGTTGAAAAAAATTTCCTTATGTTGATTTGGTCTTGCTGTCACTTATTGTCTTTCTGATGCTTTCTTTTGTGCTGATTTGCTCACAGGGAGGGATTATGGGTCGAAGGCCTGCACGTTGCTACCGACAGATAAAAAACAAGCCCTACCCTAAGTCGAGGTACTGCAGAGGTGTTCCCGATCCCAAGATCAGGATATATGATGTGGGCATGAAGAAGAAAGGGGTTGATGAATTCCCGTACTGTGTTCATCTTGTTTCTTGGGAGAAGGAAAACGTTTCAAGTGAGGCATTGGAAGCTGCGCGCATTGCTTGCAACAAGTACATGACAAAGTCTGCTGGGAAAGATGCTTTCCATCTACGGGTTAGAGTCCATCCTTTTCATGTCCTGCGTATCAACAAGATGCTTTCTTGTGCCGGAGCTGATAGGCTTCAGACTGGTATGAGAGGTGCCTTTGGGAAGCCTCTAGGGACTTGCGCGAGAGTCAGCATTGGACAGGTCTTGCTGTCTGTTCGATGCAAGGAATCAAATGGGAAGCATGCACAGGAGGCTCTCAGGAGAGCCAAATTCAAATTCCCTGGACGGCAAAAGATCATAGAGAGCCGCAAGTGGGGTTTCACCAAGTTCAACCAACAGGATTATATCAGGTGGAAGCAGGTGAACAGGATTGTTCCTGATGGAGTGAATGCAAAGCTCTTGGGATGCCATGGTCCTCTCGCTCATAGGAAGCCTGGACAAGCATTCATTGATGCTGTTGCTTAAGTTTTTTTCAAGAATTTCTGAAGCAGGGAACCTCCGGTTTTTTTTTTTGGTTTTTGTTTGATCAATGTGTTCAGAGTTGGAGATTTCTTTGATTAGCCTGACTTTGGTACATTGAATGAGCGAGATGATGCTCTATCCTTAATATTGAGATAGTCTGCTTTAAAGTTAATACAAGTAGAAAGTTTAGAGATTTTCATGTTCAGTTTGTTGGTGTTTTATTGTCTTAAGAACAATATCCTTCCCCTGGCTCCTTCTCATTTCTTGGCCATCTTCCCTGTGCCAATGATACGTCCTTGTTGTGTCTCCAATGGTTGATGAAACCGATCCCACTGGCTAACAGTAGACCTCCTACCACCAGCAACTTGAGGATTTTTCCTTTACTTAGCTTTTCTTTTGTCTCCGTTTTCACATCTAAACGTGGAACTAACATTGTTGATGGCGGAACTTTGGTGGTTAAGCGTGCCAGAAGTGCGTAACTGGAAGGAGCTGCACCATTTTCCCTTGACCTATTGTATGCTTGTATGCCGATATCCGATCTTCTTATGAGGCGCCACATTCCAGTCCTAAGACCCATCTTTACGAGTCCTTTAAGGACACTTGTGTCTTCATGATGAAACAGAACCACTTCACACCCTGCCTGCTGATCTCCCACCGCGGTTTCTGCTGAAAGACCCACAAAACTTTCAAGAACTTATGGAATCAAAGTTGAGTATTGAACATTCAACACCTAAGGGAACTTCTCACTTACCAGCTCTTATGTACCAGCTTGAATAATAATGATTTACATGCCTTGACTCACCATCGCTTGGTAGAGCAGGGTATGTGGTTCCCTGTTGAGATTCATCACCACTGATGGTTCTGAGTTTTTTCTCGACTCGAACTAATCCTGTTTCGATACGAAGCATTATGAAACTAACTAGGTAATGTACCTTTGTTACGCAGAAGTATGTCGATTCAGATTCCCAGATGCGTCGTACTATAACATATTCCCTGTTGCTGCAGAAAAATGGCAACTGTAGCAGCAGCGTCTTAGATTATCAGACAAAGCGTGCAGGCTTAAGGAGAACAAATGGTGTGTATAGTTTTAGTTACCTTTCTTCTCCAATGCACAACCATAGTACCAGTTTCATGGTGCACTTGCAGAGTCCTGAAATGTACGAGCATCTCATCCCAGTTGGGCCTGAACTCGTCGTCCCAGAAAAAGTCCCGAGCCACCTCAGGTGATATGCCATGAAAGACTATTTTCGTTCGGTACTGTGTCGGCCCGAACTAAAAACGTGAAAAAACTCAAAAGATCAGATCGAACACCTGAATAACGTCGAAAATGATTTGAAAGAGATGGATACCGGTGGATCACGATACCAAGCTTGGCAAGCTAAGGTGGAGGTGGAGCGCTCCATCACGAGCTGCCATGGAGGGCCTCCATCACTTTCATCAATATAATACATCAGTTCCTTCAAATCATCCTCCTTCAATAGCGCCGAACAATCATCGGGTCCATCATCGGATGTATCACTTCTGCGTTCGGAACGCGCAGCAGAGGAAGCCCGGTTTGTGAAGCGGATGAACGGAAATTTAGCCGCTAGAGAATAAGGGAAAAGCTGCCATCTCCAATGCCACCATAACAATCTCCTTGACCATCTTCTTGTTGTCACGGCGAGATGAAGGATTGCACCTGCCAATGCCGCGCTTAGCAGAACAAGCACCAATGTCATCTATCCTATCATTGCAAATCTCCTGTCCTTTTTTTTTTTCTTTTTCCAGAAGTATATTTTGGCTGCTTTGCCTTGCCGAGTGAGCAAAGTATTCCCTCTTTAACACTGCTATCTATTCTCTCAAATTTTAACTAGAAAGATTTTGGGGTGAGCCGATATATACAAGAAATGCAAAGCATAAAATCAAATTTCGGATTACAATCTGGATATTTTTCAGCATCGTTGGCAAATTCATTGAGAAAAGAAGAAGCATGCATCTAAAGTTGTTAATTTGTCAGTAAATAAGGACCGGTCTTGAAAGACTTTTAACTCGTAGTGTACAATGCTACATCCTCAACAAGTGACTTAGCAAGGACAACAAGAGAGTTTCTTTTCCTCTTTCGTAAAAAAAAGAGAGGCTAAAAAGAGAGTTTAGGGTAATTGCACAACGGAGGATTCCCAATAACTGTGATCGGAGTTCTCTAGATAATCCATAGCTCTCATCATGAAAATCAGCTATTGAAGGCAAAAGAAGCAATCTTTGGCGGACCAGATTCAACCCCTTCTATTCCTGAGAGAAGAAAAGGGAATCGTATTAATGGCAAAATCCAAACTGGTAATCAAACTAATACTTAGACTGGATGAACAAGACATTCCACGAAACTCCAATGAAGAGTGAAGAGAAGTTTTTACCTGGTCCATGGGTGCAGCTTCATCTTCCTTCCAATCCTCCACATTTTTTGTTGCATCATCAGCTTTGTTGGGATTGTCGGTATCCATTTTATCATCAGCTTTGACACTGTTGGATCCAGTATCATTATCCAAAAATTTCAGATCTGCAGGAATCTGACCTGAGTGCAATGCCTGCAATTTAAAGCCCGTAGAAAAGACAGTGTTAGTGTCATGGATAAACTAGAAAACATGGGCGCATCCAAATTCAAGATGCTCAACTAAGGGAAAGAGAAATACCTTCTCCAATCTTGCAACCTCCTCGAGCGTCTGAGAATTCACAATTGCAGCCTGCATAGCAATGATACAACCAAATGAAGAAATACAATTTTCATCTAATATAAACATGCACGCGCGAGAAAAAGTCACCGACAAGCATTATGTTCAACAGAGAGCGAGAAAGAAGAAGGAATGCACCAATCTATGAAGAAATATTATTAGATAGTATGTGGTACAAATTTAAAACTAAAAGTTCTATTCTAGCACTTAAAAAAGTAAAAACCAAACGACATTGAACAGTGAACCTGTTCAGTAACAGCCAACCTGTGGTTTCTAAAGATGATCCAGAAAAGAAAAATATGCATGCTCTCCACAAAATTATATCATGTTTGACATAGCCCACAAATCAAAACAAAAGTTCAACCTCACACAAACTAACTTCACCACATTTACAAGAGCAGGTACGTGAATCAATCCTCACCAGTCACCATGCATCTCAAATTTTAGTTCTCATCAAGCCAAACAATACAAACCACATTTCTGACATTATAATGAAGAACCTAGATATGCTGAGACTTGAGACACAATTTAGCATCAGTTTGCTAAGGTTCTGATTACTGACTCAATAGAGCTTCTTTAACATAGTTACTGAATAACCTATCACAATGATGCAAACTTTCTCTTTGAAACAGATTGAAATAGATAAAATGGGAAGTGGAAAATTCAACACCTAAAATTGACTGTTAAAAAATTCAGCATGTTTGACGTTATCAAAGAGTGCTGATGTGAATAGAATGTGATAATACCTTGATTGCTATAAGCTGCTCAGGTGTAGGGGCAACCACCTTTGGAGCCTGTTGCTCCTCTTCAACTTCTGGAACACTAGGCACCTCACCTGGAATGAATGTATTGGCAGATTCCTTCCTAGCCTCCTCCTCAACTTCTTTGGATGCAAACAACCTTTTTGCTTCTGCTCTCTCCTGCATGCATTGACAACATTGATAACTATTCAGCAATTGAGCACTTGACAGTGAAATTCAAGATCACTGCTCAAACTATGCAATAATATTCTCTTCCATACACAAATTTTGTCCATGTCAAACTAGATACGACTTAAGCAACAACCATGCCATATTAAATCCTTAACACATCCCTTGTAGGTGGCATACCCAACTTGCTAGTGGCCAGTTGTCAAACATGAGTAAAAGGGGGGTGTTTTGTGGTTGATTAGCAAAGCAGTAAACACACAAGTAAGGTAGTGGCATAGCATACTTGTATTCGAGAATGCATTTGAGCCACGGTATTTACTCTGCACTTGATGACTTCTGCATTCTTGTAGGATCTCAACTAATTAAAATGCCCTTACAAGAATGCCTCGCACACACTATAGCGTGCACATAATGAAATACTTACAAGGTCTGAAAGGAAGTAACATCACTGGAAAAATCTTGAAGCGATGAGGGTTTACAATTTTACTTGACACTACAATAAATGGTTACATAATTAAGAAAGCACTCCAAGATGATGCAGTAATCCTAACACAGCAGGGAGAAGATAAAAGAGACCAGAAAAAGTGCCATTTGAAGAAAAGCAAGCAACAAAAGCTGATGTATAAAAACAATAAACTCACCTTGGCTTTGACTTTCCTAAAATCAAGCACTCGAAGAGATTTGAGCTTGAAAATGACGTAAAGCCTATAATTTGGTTTCTTGGTGATGTTATTATCCAAGAGGCTAAGATACTGCAGCTTTGAAAGAGAAGCAAGGGGATCAATCTCTGCCAGATTGACAAACCTGTTATTGGTAAGAACCAATGTGTGTAATTTCAGCAAAAAATCTGCAAAATAGAGCAACATTAGCTTCCAATGGTGAAGAAAATACACAGCTTGCTTTAGGATTTTATAACTAAATAGATTGAAGTATTCTTGAAAGCTCACCACCAATTTGGGGATTGATACGGCTAAGTCTGTTGTTATTCATAATCAGAGTGCCCAATCGATTAAGATATGGCATGTTTTCAAGCTTAACAATCTCATTATCCGACAAATCAATGGTATCAAATTGATCCTGTTTATTCAAAGATGAAAGCAAGTTACACACATTATCTACATAATGGCAACAATAATAACAGCGCGCAGCATAAGCATGGACATAAACCATCCACATTAAAATCATAAAATCAAGTGGAAAGAAGTTAAACAAAAATCAGCAAGCAGTACCTCAGTAGCACCCAAGTTCTCAATTACGGGGATCTTGTTACCTGCAACCAAAGCAGAAAAGGTTAAGAACAACAAACGAAAAAACCATAAGAAAAAAAAACAAATAGTTGAGAAACAGCTGTCTCTACCCAAAAGGTGGAGAGAGGGAGTGTTATTAGGGTTTATGAAGCAGAAACAAACCTCGAAGATCCAATTCCCGCTCTTTGACGGCATTGAAGAAGTGAGGGCTTTTCCATATCAAGTCGGCAGTTAGCCTCACCATCTCTTCTTCTCTTCGCCAACGCTTCTCTCAATTAGTATGAGGGAGTTTGAGAGTAGTGAAATAATGGAGGGAGGCCGGAGTCGGAGTAGGAGCTGGAGGTGGTGGAGCAACCTAACCTAAACGAATATGGCAGCTGTTCGTGGGTTTTCCGCTGAGAGTATAGCTAAAGCTAGAATAGCAGCAGAGAAGAGAAGGACGGCTTTTCTAAACCTGACGTCTCGGCCCGCCACCGCAATCTTACAATTGCAAGTTACAGACCGACTCGAGTCGCTCACTGGGGTTTAAGGCCGACCGGTTCCGTTCGGTTTGATTCTTTCCTATTAATTTTTCTTTTCAATTTAATTAGGAAAAAAACCACAAAATTACCCCTACGTTTGTACCAAATATCCAAAAAACACCCCATGTTTGTAATTCATTCAAATAGAATCACACGTTTGTCAATTTTAACCGATCACATCCTAATTTTAAAATTATCTTAAGACCCGTTTGGCTTTTCTAAAAATTTACCTATTTAGCTGACGTGAAAATTAATTTATAAAAAAATGACAGTTGAAATTTTTTCATCTTTCTCCTTACACCAGATAAACGCGGACGTGACATAACCCAATAAAAATAAAATAAAATAACGAAAATATAATTCAGACAATTAATTAATGTTTAGTTATATTTTACTGCATTTTCCAACAATTTTTGGACGTTATTTGGAAATTTTAAGATGGTTGATACTCGGTTTAATATAATCCAAAAAATTTATTAACTCGTGCTCAATTTTTTTTTAATACTTTTGATGAAATTTCAAACTTTACATTACTTTTGGTTTAGATTAACATAATATGCATTTTTAGATATGTTGGGGTTGATTTTTTGTTTAATTTTATTTTTTAATTTTTCCACGTCAGCGTTTATCGGGGTGTAAGGAGAGATTTTTATTAAATTAATTTTCACGTCAACCAAACAAATTTTAAGACAATTTTGAAATTAGGGTGTGCTTTGTTAAAATTGACAAACGTAGAGTATTTTCCGGGCATTTGGTACAAACGTGGGGTGATTTTATAGTCTTTTCCTTTAATTTATAACCAAATTAGAGATTACGGTTAACCCATCTTCGGTCCAACCCGGTAGCGTGATGTCGCCTCTACTGTACCACCTTTGTTCTTGTTTCTATATGTGATATATTAACCTAGTAGTATTCTCTATCAATACCTTTATATACTATACACAACTCTTAAATAAAGTGCAAGCAATTATTCATCAAATTCAGTCTCTTCTTAAATTCCATATGGTAGTGTGGCCAATTCTCTAATGAGAAAAACCTAAAACAACATGTCTACTCTTACCTCTGACATTGCCTCCTACTCTCCGAACAACTCCTCCATCATACCATCACCAATCCCACCCACTTTATCTCTCTCAAACTTACTAACAAAAACTACTTGTTTTGGAGAGATCTCATCAAATCGTATCTCACCGGTCTTGCTCTCGTCCGCTTTGTTGATGAAATGACGCCCTGCCCTCCCTCTACCTTTCCCGCAACTGCAACCGAACCTACATGGCCCAACCCCACCTACCCTATATGAATCCTCCCTTGCCTCTCCCTCCAATACTCGTATCTCAACCCTCCACCAAACACTCTATGAACTATTATTTGATGCGTCTGAGTCCATCTCTGTCTTTCTCCATCATGCTAAGACACTTGCTGTCATTGGCCGCCCATTATCACCCTATGACTTCAATAATGATGACAACATGTCTTTCGCGGCCTCCAACAAAATGATGACTACAAGCCCTAGGTCACCATCCTCAATACCCGTGTTGATCTTATTTCCTTCCCTGACCTCGTTAGCCTATGTCTCTCCCAGGAATTCCTCAACAAACTCATTCCTTCCCTTATTCCCAAAGTTGCTGATATTCCTCTTATCTTCACTACCAACAATGTGCAGCGTATACCCTACCCCTCTCTACCTCCATATGGTGGTCACGATGGTCGTGCATAACATGGCGGTTGTGCTAGCTGTAGTGAATTTAGTCTTAAGCGCACCCCTAACGACTGACCATGGTGCACGTATTGCACTCGCCTTGGACTTTTTGCCGCTACTTGCTATCAGCGGCCTCAAAGTCAGCAATTTATTGGTCTTAGCGCTAACTTCGTTGCCCAATCTTCCACTGCTCCTTCCTAGTACCCTGACACAGGGGGATCGCACTACGTGACCCGTGATCTATCACATCTCTCCCACTACCATGATGGTAATACAGGGAAAAAGATAAGGGTATTAAGGTCATTATACAACCCTTTGACTTAGTCTCCGCTGGCCCAAGCCACATGGACCGGATCTATGAATTACTAGTATCTCCCTGATAGTGTGTATTTTATGCGTATTTTTCCCTTCATTATCACCTTGATTTATGGCACGATACTACTAATTTGCTTTCATTTCCATCTTTATTGCAGATCTAGGCAAAAAAGGGGAAATATACGAAAACACATGCTTTCTGGGCGATTTATGCGAATCTCAAGGTTCAAGACTAGCGTCGAGACCAAGACACCAATTTCTCCATCGAGGCCTTGCCGTTGATTCCATCATCGATCCCTGGATGGACCAAAAATGCTATTTCCACATGTCCCCTCTGATGTCTTCCAGAATATTCTAGAATATTCCTAGAATATTTCCTAGTTGCTGATCAAGTCGTCTTNNNNTCGACGCCCAAAAGGAATATTCCATAAAGATTCTCACGGGATCCCATGAAGATTCCCTTCCAGAACATTCCCTTTTCATTCCAGATGAGATATTTCCGTGTCTTTGTCCCTCCTTCGCTATATTTTGTCCTCTTGTGGGTT
>NBIL01072564.1:0-11164 GCA_002752925.1 Viola pubescens var. scabriuscula | reverse complement strand
TAAGTACATAAGATATCACTTGTCTAAATTTCAACACCACCAAAGAGGCACAAAGAAATTTTCAACCGTTCATATTCTCCATTAAGAGGTTATATCAAGCGAACATTTAGAGTACAGAAAAAGAGATGGAAGATATTGTATAACTTGCCTCAATTTCAATTTAAAAATTAAGTTAAAATAGTTATCGCATATCCATGATATTAGACAACTATATCGAAAGAATTTCTTTGAGTGATCTTGCTTTTGAAAGAATTGATATGCATCCTGATTTTGTATCACCTGATAGTATTCCAGACGTCGAATGAGCTCTATCCAGTGAATGTCCTCAAGAGAATGGAAGTGCACAAATCAATGGAAATAATGTTCAAGGTTTTTTTTATGAATGGAGTTTGTAACTCAATAGCTTTAGTTGGCAGATGGACAATAAAATAATATTAACTTTATATTTTATTAATAAGAAGTTTTCTTTTTAAGACAAATATTGTGATTAATATTGTAAAATAAGTTCACGTCGTTCATTTTCTGAGACCCACATTTTTTTAAATTTAAAATAGAAATATTATTTTACAAAAATAAGAATGAATATCATTTTAAAAGATAAGAATGGATGTCATTTTACAAAGATAAAAATAGATATCAATTAGTCAATAACAACACAAAATATAAAAATAAACGCTAATATTTAAAATATTTTAGTGTTAATAATTATAACATATGTTATATATTTTAATGCAATTTACTAATTTATTTTATTTGAATATCTTGATGCATTCCACGTAGAACTTCATATACTTGTGTTATATTAATTTGTTAAATAAAATTAAAAAAATGTATCAAAAAATGCATTAATATGTTACATTAATTTCTTAAACAATTTTTTAAAAGATATTATTGAAATTAATAGTGCATCTCTTGTATAAAAATATTTATTTAAAGTTAAATTGTATCCTAAAATACCAATTGTCCTTTACTCCAACCAAATTAATTGAGCTGGCAAATTTATGGTAGGGAAGATGGTGAGGCCACCAACACCAACCCTGCACAGTCAATATTCAGCTCACCTGAAAATACCTTTCAAGAAACTCTTTCTTTAATTTTTTCCTCATTTTCTTCCTTCCTTGGGCTTTCTTGCGACTCTCCAAACCCAACAGAAATCAACTTATCCTTACCAAAGCAGCTAGAAAAAAGAAGTCAAAGAACTTAAAAACCCCAAGTCAAAGTATGCCTTAATGCATCTCTACGCCTTTTCTAGCTTAGCTTGCTATGTAACACCAAGTTTGGTAGTGTTAGCTCATCTCCTTCTGTTTTTCTTGACATGCCCCATTTTCCATATTTTCTACTTCTTCTACCTCTATCCTTCTCCACAACTCAATTTTTCACCATGGAAATATTATTGCCCGTAAAGGCTCCTGTTTCTTGTAGCAGAACAGCCTCATACAGACTAGAAACCAAAAACTTGTCATACAATTTATGCAGTGATTTTGATCAGCTAACTAATTGGATTTTCTGTGGTTGGTCTCCACTCGGAGCGCGTAAATCCATCCTGAAGAATGTAAACTGTGAGGCCAGGCCAGGAGAGATTACTGCAATTGCCGGTCCGAGTGGAGCAGGAAAGACCACATTGTTGGAGATTCTTGCAGGAAAAATATCTCCAATACCTGAAGTTTCCAATCAAGTTCTGGTGAATAACCAGTCAATGGATGCAAAACTTTTCAGGAAACTGTCAGGATTTGTCTCTCAGGATGATGCTTTATTTGCACTCCTTACAGTGCAGGAAACATTACTGTATAGTGCACTTCTGAGACTACCTGTAGGCCAAAAAGAGGCTGTTAACCGAGTGAAAAGGCTGATGAATGATCTTGGATTGGATCATATTGCAGATTCCAGGATCGGTGACGGGTCTAATTCGGGCATATCGGGTGGTGAGAGGAGGAGGGTTTCGATTGGAGTTGAGTTGGTTCATGATCCTGCTGTTGTTTTTATTGACGAACCAACTTCAGGTCTGGATTCTGCATCAGCTCTTCATGTGGTGACTCTACTGAAGTCAATGGTGGTTAATCAAGGTAAGACAATTGTGATAACCATCCACCAACCTGGTTTCCGAATCCTCGAGATGATCGATCGAATCGTTTTGCTTTCTAATGGTTCTGTTGTGCATAATGGTTCATTGAATTGTGTTGAAGATAGACTTAAGCTTGCTGGCCATAGGATTCCTCTCCATGTCAATGTTCTTGAATTTTCCATTGATGTTATAGAAACCTTAGGTGTGCAGCAAGATTCAGAATCCTTCAACAACCCTTCTTGCGAAATTAGAAACAACGAACATCTAGCGACGAGGAATCCAGAAAAGATGTGCTGCTATGCTAACTCTGTACTCGAGGAGGTTTCAATACTTGGAAGAAGATTCTGCAGCAACATTTTCAGAACCAAGCAACTCTTTGCCACAAGAATAATACAAGCCTCAGTGGTTGGATTTCTCCTCGGAAGTATATTCTTCAAGGTTGGCACCGAAACAGGACAGGCTGCATTACAAGCTCGAATCGGGTTCTTCGCATTCAGTCTCACATTCTTGCTATCCTCCACAACAGAAGGTCTACCGATTTTCTTGCAAGAGAGGAGAATACTCATGAGAGAAACATCAAGGGGAGCTTATAGAGTTTCTTCTTATGTTCTATCAAACACCCTCATCTTTCTTCCTTTCCTGTTAATGGTTGGTCTTCTCTTCTCCACCCCGGTTTACTGGCTAGTCGGTTTGCGGAGAGATGTGGGTGGGTTCCTCTACTTTTCGCTAGTGGTGTGGATGGTCGTTTCCATGGCGAATTCTTTCGTAGCGTGTTTCAGTGCACTAGTCCCAAATTTCATCATGGGGAACTCAGTGATTGCAGGGATGATGGGATCTTTCTTTCTCTTCTCAGGTTACTTCTTATCCAAGAAAGACATACCTGATTACTGGATTTTCATGCACTATTTGAGCTTGTTTAAGTACCCATTTGAATGTTTTTTGATAAATGAGTATGGAGGAGAGAAAGGCAACAGGATTTGCTTAGAGTATGGTAATATTGGGGAATGCAGTTTGGATGGGAGTGGATTCTTGAGACAGCAGGAGCTAGAAGAGTCACTAAAATGGAGCAATTTAGCTATAATGCTGGGTTTCATTGTTGGGTATAGAGTTCTCTCTTTCTTGATTTTGTGGCTCAGATGCTACAAAAGTAGATAGAATTCTTTGGAAGATGCATTTGCTAATAATCTCCATTCATTATTCATTATTACTCATTATTTTTAGAAAATCAAACTTATGTTTATTGCTTCCACGTGTATTTATGAGAAAAAAAGCACACATTACAATATGTTAAATCATAGTTATCACAAACGATCCAGACACCGAGCTGTTCGAGCTCTTAGGTCAATGGTTCAACTAGAGAACGCATAACCTCATACTCCATACAAGAGAATAAATGTACATTTTTATCATATTGCTATATTGCAGCATACCAATTACATTAAACAATTGTTTATCAGATCTGGCAAAACTTTTACTCAACAGAGAGAATCCGAGATGAATAGAGAAACAAATGTACATCTTTTTTCACAAAACTACGTGGAAACTTTCACTAGCATGTAACTAATCATAGTGGTGGCTACACCCTGCAATTCAATTCAACAGCAAAATGTGCACTGATAGTACAGAACATTCAGAAAGCTATAACTTAATTGGTTCTATCATCTATTGAAGTGAATGTCATCGTAGCATGTGAGGTGGTCGTTACTGATGATGAAGAATTTTCTAGATTGGCCGAATCAGAAAATGCTGTGTTAGATGAATTCTTCATGCCGGACTTACCTTTCTGGTTGTTGCCACCTCTGAGGCCCGTGAATTCAGAAAGCAAACCGGGTCTTGATATCTCGTCATTCACACCCAGATCACCCGTCAGCATCTTGACAACGGTAGACATGGAGGGCCGCAGCTTTGGCACATCTTGGGTGCAAAGAAGACCAATCTTCAGATATCTGCAAGTCTCTTCAACATTGTAATTCCCATTCAATGATGCGTCGACCAAATTCGCCAGCTCTCCTTTCTCATAAAATTCCCATACCTGTAGATTGCATATTTCTTAATAGGATTACTATGAGACCAAGCACTTAGGACGATGGCTTTAAAGACCATTAATTTACACAATATACTGGAGAAGATGACATTATTACTCTATTTAATTGCATATGCTGTTGAACAGCTGAAACAAAATTATTTGCGATGTAAAATTCTGGTTTTTCTCTCCTGTGAATGTTTAGTTTTTACTTTCAACCAAACTACAGACATCGGCACTGTTTGTACAAGAAGAAACAAAATTCATCCCAAAACTGCACATCAGGACTGATATTAAGTACAATAAAAAAGTCCATACCCTTTCAAGAAGATACTGTTCTTCAACAGGTAGCCGCCTGTTTGTGTTTGACCTCCCACTAACAATTTCCAAAAGAAGAACACCAAAACTATATATATCTGCTTTCCTTGTAACCTGACCTCGAATTGCATACTCAGGTGCTAAATAACCACTGCATGCATCAATCCAACACATCATAAGATTTAATCCTTCCAAAAGAGTTGTGGTATTTGCACCCAAGAAAAAAAGAGAGCAGCATCTCAAGCCTATCAAATATCATGGCACATGACCAAATTATCATGGTGCTACAATTTGCTAGAGAGCAAGCATGCTAAAAAAGGCTACATAGTGAATTTTAAGCCTCGATTGAAGGATGTTTATGATCGAAAGCAAGGGCACCACTGTGCTGATGCATGGAATGAACTCATGATATGGTTAAAGAACGGTTTTCTCCCTTCAAAATAAGTTAATGGTCTCAATAACTTTAGTGTTTTCAAGTATTGAAAATATTTAGTGCTTGCAAACATCCGATGAGGAAAAGTCAGCCAATCATTGCTTCCTTACTTCACAAACACTATGCAAGACACGATAAACATGAGAACATTGTAATTTAAAACCTTCGCGGGTGAATATTTACTCTTGCAATTGTAATATTGACTTCTTTTGTAGGATTAACCCATAAATGAATGTCCCTTATTTCTTCTCAATGCATTACTTACAATCTTAAGTCATCATGAAAATTTCAATGCGTTTATTGAACTTACGCTGTTCCAGCAACACGTGTACTAATATGAGTCAGGTTCGCCGGGAAAAGCTTTGCAAGACCAAAATCTGAGATTTTTGGCTCGAGCTTATCATCAAGGAGGATATTGCTTGCCTTGATGTCCCTATGAATAATATGTGGCTGGGATTCCTCATGAAGAAATGCAAGTCCCTGAGCAATTCCAATGCATATTTTACACCTTGTAGGCCAACTAAACTGGATGCTGCTGTGCCCCCCACCTTAAGAAGCAACAAGGAAATAATTATTGCTTAATCAGTTAGGTGAAGAAAAGTAGTGAATGAAGAATGGAGTACCAAGAAGGGTCTGCGCAAGGCTGTTATTCTTGAGATAGCCATAGACCAAAATTCTATGAGTTCCTTCTGCACAATAACCATACAACTTAACGAGGTTTTCATGCTCTATATCTGCAATGACTTTTATTTCCGTCAGAAACTCCTGCAATCCTTGCCGTGACTCAGCTGACAGTACCTTTATAGCAGCCTCAGTGCCATCTTTGAGAATTCCCTGTCCATGAATGTCTGAGTCAATAACTTGAATTGGAATATTGAAAGCAGTTTAAGATATTAAAGCATCATAAACTCTTCCATATATGCAGATGCAATAAATAGATCATGCAAGCACCTTGTAGACAGAACCAAAACCGCCCTCTCCAATCTTATTAGCAGGACTAAACTTGTCAGTTGCCAATTGCAGTTCTTTATAAGAATATGGAATAGCATTCTGGATGGTTGAAACCTCTGTGCCATATTAAACATTAGAAGATCTTTCTTACGCAAAAGAAATACGAGATAACAATTTTTCTACTTGAAAGTGCAGGTTTATTGGCAGGAACAAAAAGAATGAAGACAGAATCACTATGTACGAAGCTTAGGGTGCTTATACACATCATCCAACTGAACGATACATTATTATTACTTGGTCCCGACAGAAATTACTCAGTAAATTCTCACACAAACACGAGTCCATGTAGGGCCTTATTGACAATTTACAGCTCAATAAGGGAGATGAATAAGTAAGCTCGAGTGCATACCTTCCTCAATTTCTGTATTATGTTTAGCTGATGAAGCTCGCTTCTTTGTAAAAAATGAAGAAAAACAAGTCACCATTAAATGGTTTGCAGGAATGATTCCCTCTACAGCAATCAAATGTTTGACCTGTAAAAGTGAAAATATTAAACTTGTCATGAAACCCACCAAGTGATCCGGTGCTTGCCTTACCATAACTTGATTAGCCATCCAAACACTCGGAAATGGAAAAAGGAAAAAGAGGTTTTTACCCGAGTAAGATGGTTCTGGAAATGAAAATTCAAATGCTAAACATTTTTTTTTTCAATCTTTGTTCTCCTTTCTCTTAACTCATTTTGCATGCAAGTACATTTTAGTAGCCCAAATGATCCTCATATCTCTCCATACAGAGGAGGAAGATACGAAATGAAACGACTATTTGAGTTAAAACAAGCCCTCTCTCGACTAAGTCAGGCTTTCTCAACAAATAATTCAATAATCAGAAAACTTAGCATGCAAAACAAGACACTGTGCCAATAGTACACCCAATTTACGAGAAGAGTTATCCAGGTGAAAAAATCCAAGACAGAAAAATACACACACTGCCTCTTGCAGTTGACACACATCATACAGCATCTAATCCCCCTTTGCTCCATTTAAGACCAGCAAGCAGGAATACTGATTGAATTCTTCAAAGGGATATGGATTTGATGAATGAAACAATTCACATAACAACCATCAAGTCGACATACAGAAACTTTGAAGCATTAACATCCCAAAATAAAGTTAAAAGAAAGAGGAAAAAAAAAAACAATACTTCCAAATGGGTAAGTATTTTTGCAACAAATATAAAAAAATCCATTATCTAATACCCAACAAGAAGCACTTCCATGCAAAGAAATTACATATAATACAGAAACTAATAGGAGGCAGAGATTTGAACCCTTCAATACTCTAGAAAATTTGAACTTAACACAGGAAATTCAGTTCAAGAAAACAGAAATTGGGCAGAATTAGGTGCATAGAAAAGCTTGGTTCATTTCTGGGAGCCCTTCACAGCAAAAACCTAAATGGCACATGGCTTATGTATATGATGGTATCATGGTAACGACAACAACAGAAACAGAAACCTTAAAGAAACAGACAAAAACAAGGATAAAAATGTTGCTCCAGAGTTGAAAAATGACATGCAGAATGTCAAATTACCGACAACAAAATTAAAGAAACAGACATGAACAAAGAAATTATCTTTTTGTTGCTTTGAAGGTGAAGTTGTTGACGTATACCAAATAAAAATCAAGACCCAGACGGAAGAGAACACAGACATTGATGAAAGTGTTGAACTTTGACATAAAAACTACAAAGAGAGACCGCAAAGTTCAATCTTTCTAACTACTGGGTCTATTCATCTGTTGTATTGGCTACAATCGAGCAGGAATGGAAGTGAAAATGAAGCGTACCTTTGGTTGGTTGGCGCGGACATCAGGTAATCATGAAACAGAATTGGAAACTGGCTGGAGAAAGGAGAGAGGAATTGAGTCTGTAATTATTGAAGTTTGAAAGCAGCAGCAGAGTTGAAAGGAGGAATTGTCGTGCGTCCGCTCAATTAGGCCCACGTGTATCTGATTTAATTTGGATAGAAAAAAAAAGAGATTAGGCGGTGGTGGGTTACGGCACTGCGGTAATATACTGTTATTTTTGTACCAAAGAATTTTCATCACCCCCATTTTCTTGACTGGAGATTAAATTTTGTTATTAGTCAACCAAAATAAGGTTAATTAAATTAAATTAATCCCGCAAAAGTAAGGTTTGGAAGTCTCCAAAATTATTGCGTGTTTGCGCGTGTGATGGTGGAATAGCACCTAGTCATCGCGTTTGTCAACTTTGGAGATCACAGATGACCAGTAGAAGAGGGAAATGTTAGAAATACCAATAACTAGTCCTACAACCAAAAGATGAAAAATTAACATAAATGTTCCTTACAAAAGATACAGTACTAAAAAAAAATATTAGGGTGTTGACCATTCAGGAAGAAGAAGATTCAATCGGACAATGAATTAGAACGCGTTAAAAGTAGGCTTGCGTGACTTGCAATGTTATCAATTTCATATCATATTAGTTAGGGGTTGGGATTTCGGATCAGATTCCGATGAGTTCGGATCGGATAAGTTCGAATTTGGATAATTTTAGATCGAATTTTTTTGAATTTTGTGTCAGCAAATTCGATTCTGATCTGAATTTTTCGATTTTTTCACTAAAAGTCTAAAACCAATCAAAACCCAAAAAAAAAAAAGTAAAACTAGTTACTAAATCCAAATTCACTGCAATTAGCTAAAGGCACCTTCAAGGCACGAACAAAACACCAGCAAATGAAAATAAAATCAACAAATAAAAACTACTCCCTCCGGATTATTATAAATGACGTTCTCTTTGGCATAGAGTTTAAGGCTGGTACTGTATAGGCTGTGCAACAACTATCTTACCCGTCATTTATAATATTACATATGCCATACAGTACCAGCCTTAAATTCTGTGACAAAGACAACTGTCATTTATAATAATCAGAGGGAGTATCAGATTGGAGAAAGTTTATGAAGATCAAGTGTAGTGTAATTTTTTATCCATCCCCTACCGAAAGTGCACTGCTGTTAAACATGGAACATCTCAACTTTAATTGTCTCTACAAACTCCTCTAGCCTCACACGGATTGAACAACCAAAAACCAACTCAAAAGCTGTGCCAAGGGGAAAATCAATCAAACAATCTGCAGCAAAGAGAGGAGAGGAAAAAGGGACAGAAAAAGGGACAAAAATTCAACCTACTAACTATATTGTTGTTAGCGATGAAGGGAGGAGAGCGACAGCCGACAGGGGAGATGCCCGAGACCGAGAGGGAGCGGACTCAGTCAGGGCAAGCGAGGGAGAGGCCCGTGAGGGAGCGGAGGGAGCGACGGGGGAGAGACCGGAGGAAATGAACGACTAGAATTAAATATAGTATAATTAAGTACTATCATACTCAAAAGGAAATAAAATTTACTTCCTTCTCTAATTTGATATAATTAAATACTAATCATACAGAAATAAAACTTAATATCTTTCTTCGTAGTTTTTTCTTTCACTTAAATAGATGCAGACTCAAAGAAAACGTCTCCATGGTACTATGGTAGATAGGAATGGTTGGGAATTGAGATTAAATTGGAAAAGGAACACTTTTATGTTGTTGAGATCAATGGAAAAGAAGAAGAACAATTTTAATTTTATTAGGACACCCAAATAAGACATGGCTGGAGTATTAATATGGAAAGGTAAAATAGTAGACTCTACATTTTTTTTATATAATTTAAATTATTATTATTCGTACTATTATATATATATATAGACATATTCTAAATAATTTAATTAGTAATCATAATTTGTTTACAAGAATATTTTTTTAAAACCAAAATGACATCATTTTGGGCAAGACAACAAAGTTTTGAGTTTGAAACAAAATATCGACCTTTTGATTTGATTGAAAGAACGCCGTTTTGGTCGAAACGAAACCATTTTACTTATTTTTTAAATCTGCCATATTTTCTGAACTGGGTAAACTCGTATGAGTTCACTAAGTTAACTCTAGATTTCACATCAATTTTGATTTTATATTCGAGTTAGCTCGCTGAGGGGAGTCAAACTCGTAAACTCGTACGATTTTACGAATTTGACTCGCAATTTTAACTACCATACCTATTGGTATTTTTGCCACAAGTCAGAAAATATTATTTTTTTCTTTATCTCTTTAATTTTTAGTTTTCTTTTGAGTTCAGATCTCTGATTGCTAAAGTGACTTCGATTCATAAATTAAGAAAAAAATTATTTCCTTTTGTGTAGGATTGATAATTAATTACACTATCTTTAATCTTAATAGTTCATTTTCTTTAATGACTAAGATTAGCACAAATGCACCTCTCAATTTGTAGGGAAATTGAGGAGACGACCCCGACGGCTATGGTCGGTAAGTCTCCATTCCAATAAAAAAAATGAGATAGATAATATGTTGTATCATCTCAATTTTTATCTCGGTCCATATTAGTCATACCGATCAAATATTGGTTGGTATGAATGATACGTCCTACCCTAATATTAAAAAATATATCATAAGCATATGAAATGTTTGTAAATTTGTATGTAATTGTATATATAAATATATAAAAAAAAAATTCTAAAATATCAACTGAGATTAAAGTATTAATTAAGATCAGTATATCCCGTACTAATTATAAAATCGAGACGTTCACTAATATGAGATTCAACGCCTTACATTGTAGGACTATAAAACCTCATTTTTCTCATCTCCGTACCCCTATGACTATTCAAAAAGTAGTGCTATTTCCTCACATCTACCTAAATAACAAGGACTACCCTCCACTAAGTCGAGAGAGAATCTTTTTTGTATGCCAGGGAAAGTCAAGTGCCACGCCTAGTAGTGCTATGCCACGGTTGAACAAGCAAGATATATGAATAGTAAAACTTGAGGAAGAGTATACTCGGTACTGACCAAAGTTATTTATCTAATGGACTACTTAGGGCCCGTTTACTTCGGAGAACTTTCAGTTTGAAAATTTACTGTTTTTTGGAAATTTTCTGTTTTTCATTTCAAACAGAAAACTGGAGAAAACTGGAGAAAACTAGAGATCGTGTTTACTTCGCAATAACTGAAAATATTTTCTTGTTCTGAAAAACTGAAAAACGTGTTTACTTGTACAATTTTCCTGATCTGAAAACTAGAAAACGTGTTTACTTTGCACTAATTTCCAAATTATTGCAAAACTAAAAACAATTTTGTTCCAACAACTTGATTTTATTAATGAAAAAAATCATGTTATTATTTTCTTCTATTTGCAAAGATTAACAAACTAATAAATATATACTTGTAGGAAAAAATTGTCACTTATTATAATTGAAAAATCTAAAATATATCATCAATCTTCTAATATTCCATTACATATAAATATA
>NBIL01072504.1:0-10285 GCA_002752925.1 Viola pubescens var. scabriuscula | reverse complement strand
CCCTCTCCAAGTCGCGTATTGGTCCTGAGCCAACGACATGGAGAGGGAAGCTCTCTTCCTTTCTTGGTTTCTGTGGGTAGCAATTATGTAGCGTAAATTTGGTGTGATTTAGGTTTAATCTTGAATTAAATCGTTGCTGAATTCATAACGAAATGCTGCTTGTTTTGGTTCAAATTTATGTTTGTTTTGCTATCGAAATGCTGCTTGTTTTGGTTCAAATTTATGCTTGTTTTGCTACCGAAATGCTGCCCGTTTTGGTTTGGATTATGCTTGTTTTGCTACCGAAATGCTGCCCGTTTTGGTTTGGATTTATGTTTGTTTTGCTACCGAAATGCTGCTCGTTGTGGTTCGGATTTATGCTTGTTTTGCTACCGAAATGCTGCTCGTTTTTCGTTGGACTTATGCTTGTTTTGGTACTGAAATGCTGCTGGTTTAGGCTCGATTTCTATGCTAAAATGCTGCTGGTTTTGCATTGAATTTAGGTTCCATTTATGTGCCTTTTTTGTCAAATATTTGCTCACTTTGTTGCTTAAATCGTTGCTTATTTGGCTGCTAAATTCATGCTTGGATGCAGTTCAATTCGTCGCCAGATTATGGCTCGAATTGCAGCCATTTTTCAATATTATTTTCTGTTTGTTGTGCTCTCTTTTTGCTCCTGTTTTGGTTGTGTATGCTGCTGATTTGTGTGTCTTTTTGGGTCGACCGGAGCTGGGGCTGAGCTGGTCTGTCGTCGGCCACCGCCGGTGGCAGATTGGTCGTTGCTGTTGTCGTTAAGGCCACCTCTGGCGGTGGCCATGGCTGCCAAAGGGAGGCAGAAGACGATGCAAGAGGAGCTGCTGGTTTTGATTTTAATTTTGGGGGGTTGGGTTTGTCTTGGGCTGGTGCTGTACACTCAGCCCAAATAAGGAAGGAGCTGGGCCGTGCGTCTGGCCCAGCCGGGGGAGAGGAGTTGTTGGGCTGGTGCTGTGCACTCAGCCCAAATGAGGAAGGAGCTGGGCCGCGTCTGGCCTAGCTGGAGGAAGGAATCCACAGCCAGCCCATCTGTTGGGTTGGGCTGTTGTGATGTCCCAACAGTTGGGCCCCAACCGTTGGGCCCAAATTGACAGTCCGGTGGGCTTTGCCGATTATTTTTTTCGTGCCTGTTAATCGCAGGTTCGTACCATTTAATTAATTATTTTTGCATGCTTTTGAATGATTAATTAATTATTCTGCTCACGTTCGATTGTTAAAATTAATTATTTTGCTTGTATAGGATAATCGTCAAATATTTAATCTCGGCTTTATAGGGTAAGTCATCAACCACCCTTCACAAATACACATTTTTCACCTTAACTATTTATTTTGACGTTTTTTTTTACTCATATGCATGATTAGTTAAAAATGTTAGCATTTAATTTGTGTAATTCCCACAATAACTAATTTAGAACTTTTGCGTGTCTTCAAACATGATTTTAAACACCTCTTCTTACCGGTAACCTTTTTTTGATGAGACTCGGGTGCCTAACACCTTCTTGAGTCCATAAATCGACCCCAAGCCACTATTCTCGAGTTTAGATCCTTTTTGCCTTAATTTTTTTATTTTGTTTTTCTGACCTTAGGTTTCCTAAACCTTAGAACCAAAATAGGGTGGCGACTTCATTGCATTGTGCGAGGCATCCATCTATGTCTCACATCTCGGTCCCAAATCATCGTGTGCTCTTAAAAAACGGGTGCGACAACTTGGGTTCTAGATCGAAGCATGGTGGCAGTTGGAAGAGATCTAAGGCGACAAAACAAAAAAGAAGTAGTGCCAATGAAGTACCTGACAAAGACGAAGGCCTAATCGGAAAGCTCTGGAGCGGTCGGAATCTGGACAGCGGAAGGAACACTAGAAATGTGTTGAAGACAAAAGCTAAAAATAGGAGCGAGAAAGCTTGAGAGAGAGTTTGCTGGAGAATGAAGACAGAAGAAAGGATTTTATATCTCACATTACCTTGATGTCGTTTGCACACCCAATCGAAGATCGACACATGGCCTCGGACCAATGAGAACTCGGAAGGGCATATTGGGAACTTTCAAATGCATCCCGAGAAACATAAGAGACACCTCATAAACCTGTGTCTGACAAAAAGACATAATGAGATCAGGTGTCAGATAAAGGGAATCATCATGACTTGCGCAGAGATACTCAACAGTCTCCAAGGTAGTTAATGGGCCCGAACCACAAAGCCCAAGAAGAATAACGGCCTCCCAACCATTGGTGAAGAAGCTTCGCTCAGACAGGGTAACGGGAGCCCTTGGTGAACACTCGGGCTAGTTTTCGTTTGGGTCTGATAATACAAAAAGGGAATCCTATGGGCATTCCGAACTTTTTGCCACTATGGAGGACCCAATATATCTCTATACCCGATATATGTTCCTCACAACAGTCAAGTCAGCGTGCTACGACTACTCATCATCCGTGAGGGGGTCCCGATATATGTATCCCATGACATATCCATACATCTAAGACCATATATACCGTTTATATGGCTAAGCCAGGTACAACTTGCTACGTCTTGTACATAAGGGAAACTATCGGTATTGGTAGAGGTAACGGTAGCTACGTCCAGGCGACACGTGTCCTGTGACCCGCAGGGCGGTCTATAAATACCCCCTCTTTTACCCTTTTAAGGGGACAAGCATACACGCGTACAGAAACACTACATATACCATATACAAACCAATATCAATAGCATTTTCCCTTACTATTCATGATGATGATGATTGACTTGATCGTCGGAGATTCTACGCCGGAGGGGTCTCCGGCGCATTGCAGGTAGCATAGGAACGGCGGGCTCATCCTCCTTCAGGCATCCCCAATTACAGATCTACCCCTACCCCTCATCAGGGATTATCAATCATCAAAAAGAAAAATACTTTCGACTAAATTACGATAAATTGATAGAAAAAAAATAGAAAAAATTAAAAAATAATTGTATAAAAAATGGCTTGAATTAACAATACTCTCGATCAAATATCATATCTCATAATCACACAACACTAAAGCTTATGCGGGTTGTTGATATAGAAGGGCAAACAAAGAATGGAATTCGAGAGATTGATATCGTCGAACGGGTTCGGATCCGAACAAGTCGTTCCTCTGAAAGCATTTGGTCCAGCAAGCTTCCATTTTGGAAGAGGATGAGAAGACAACAGGACTTGAAGCTCAAACTTGTGTCTGTTCGTTTGAGGTGGTGGTATGTTATAATTATACCACATCGGCTACAGACAGGACTGGAGTGGGAGGATGTGGGTATAAATAGGGAAGTGGAAGCAACGTAAAATATACTTACCTGGACGGGGTCAATGGGCGATCAAGATGGCCCATGGCCTAGGCCCAGTGATCTCCATTGCACATACCGGAGGGGTGCAGGCCTAAGGTCTCCTCAATGTAGGAGAGCATATGTCATAATTTGTGTACGTGGGGGCCTGCGTTCGCGCGGCCCCTATCATTTCCTAGTCTTCAATTTAAACTAGTTGGGACCCTTTGGATGCCAGGCCCAATTGAGAGGCCCATTAAAGGTTTTACCATACAATTTCGGAGATCTAATGCGTATGTTTAAGGAGTATTGTTTTTCATAAAATCTGGTTGTCACAAGGGTAAATCTGTAAAACGGAAGAAGCACTGAAATGGAAGTCATATTTTCTGCCTCATGTCCGCCTGTCCTGACGCCTAATGGAATGGAAATTATGGAACAACGCAGAAGATAAATAATAAGGAGCAGATTAGATTCTTGAAGTCACAGCTTTGAAGTTTGAAGGGTAGGCATGTGAGCTTAGAAATTTTCAAGAAAATTATTTTTGCCGGAGGTTAAGATACTTATATATTCCTTAAATGAAAGTTAATTAAGACAATTATTTTGTGACTTCACAATAGGGGATCTACAAATTTATTGGTTTTTAATTAGGGCAAGTTAGAAGAAACAAATTCCAAATCTCCGCACAAAATAATATGTTCCTTTTCTGCAATCTTTTATTTATTTAATTTCACTAAATTATCTAGTAACGATCCGAAGAAAAAAGGGACAATCAAGAGAGAATGGAAAAAACAGAGACAAGATTTTGAGGAAAACCAACATAACATTCATCCCAGCTTGTTTAGTTAGATATTGGAGAAAATTAAACAGCAGATACCGTACAAATGCCACCGAATCTGTTTAATTCCCTCCAATCCTCATGCACGACTTGGACAGATCTAGATAGAAGTATAAGTGAACTAATGAAGTGCAGGCTGGAAGTAAAATATTGGAGGAAACTAAACATAAACGAATATTCATCGTCAAATTGTTTAGTTCCATCCAATCCTTACATACCAAGATCACAAATCATTGCTTCCATGTAGAACATGAGATAGATCAGAGCAAATTAACAGCCAGCATTGTACAAATGCCTCCGAATCTGTTTAATTCCCTCCCCTCAAATACTCCAATCCCCTCAAATACGACTCAGACAGATCTGGAATCCTTTGATAAAAACAGAGAATTTCATTTGTGCAGCAATCAAGCAAAGAGGCTAGTATTTATAGACTGCCTATAAAACCACAAAAGAATCTTCATGAAAGGAAAGATTTCCATTTTTCATAAACAGTTACAAAAGAGTGGACCACAGACAAGAAATCAAAAACCAAAAGACACTAATTTCACATGCTTATACAGTTACAATGCTCTTTCTCTTTCTCTCTCCCGTACAATTAGCAAAACTGTGGATTGGCATGCATGAACAGTTACAACTCTGAAATATCCTAGTGATGCAGCAGCTCCTATAAAGATTTCAAAACCTTGACTAGGAAGATTGCATGTTCTTTTAAACATTTAGGAAGAATATGCTATCAACAAAACTTTCCAACTAATGTGTTCCTAAGAAGTTATAAAAGTAAAATAACTAACAAAGTCAAGAATGTCCTAGATCCTAGGCAAATTTACTGATGAGTATGTTTAATTAGCTATTTGTTGATAGAATTCTGTCGGTGCAAGAAAAATGTTAGAGTCTTGAGTGTCATCACCCTTTTTTTTCTCCATCTCTGAAAGAAAGAGGAAGGAAGTTGGTAGGCAAGACGGACATATTGAGGGCTATCACTGGCCATCTCTGCAAACTCATACACCACGTCATATGACGGACATCCAAAGCACCACTAAACCATTTGATTTAAGAAGATCTTGACTCTAGGCCCAAAAATTAGTCTGCAAAATCATTATGCAAACAGTGTTTCCAGAGGGCCTGATTTGTGCCTAGCTTAAAAGAACCAATATCTGCAAAACTCTGAAGAAGCTCGTGGCAATCTTGTTGCAATCTAACTCTTTGGTTTGATTAGATGTCCCTACATACGTCATGAATATAAGATGTATCATAATCAAAGCACGAAGACATGCACAGATTCAATGAGAAATTATTTTCCATCATTTGTAAATAATAAATTGTTAGCATTCCTGGACCTGTCTTGTAATTTTAAGTGAGAGTCTAATTTCAAAGATAATGAATGGACCTTTCCAATTTTCATTCACTTTGACATGAAGCAATAAATCATCCATGCAATCACAAAGCTCTGTTGGTAGCTAAAATATTATTGTTTCTTGATAGGAGCAAACTCTGGAACTTAACTGCACTCTTTCCTAAGGCACTCTTTCCTAAGGATGAACATTAACTCTCGGCCCCTAAAACCTGAATGCACTCATCATTTCTAGATTCAAACTAGACCTAGGTGTTTATTAACAAGGATGTTTTGGATAGTGGAAAGGAAACTGTTACTGAATCGACTTCTATGGCATTTTACATAAACTAAGGATATTTTTTCAATCAATTTCATCTTCCTAAAAAGGAAAGAATAGAGTAGGAAAATGTTCTGCTTCAACTAATTAAACAAAGAGTTAAATGGACATAAAAAAGAGAAAAGGGGGAAATGAAGGCAGGAAAGGTTCATGGTTGACTTTACCAGGAACGCATAACTACCAAAAGGAATTTCAATTCATCACATATGAGGTGGAGGATGTGCCACTGCCTTATGCCGGAATAGCTTAGTTAGCGCTCTACGTTCACAGTCCTGAACAAAAATTAACAAGAGTAAAATAGAATTAAAACTAATTCATTTATCTTTTATATTACCATTTTCCAAGAAACAGGAAGAACAAAACAAGATGGACTTTCAAATTTCAAAATACACTAAGCAGAAATATGGGTTTTCTTTCAACTATTTCTTGTTCCAAGATGTTAATAGATGTCTGCAAACATAATTAAATCAGAGAATTATGGCATAGATAACAACTGACTACAAATCAGTATCCAAGCAGAACAGAATACAAATCGACATTTTCAGAGGCTAAACTAGAGGATTAATTAGCCACAACTCCCAACCAGAAAAATAAACTTTGTAAAACTGAATGATAAGTTAGTAATTGCATGTATCATGACCTAATTCAAAATGTAATTACTGTTCATGTTAAGAGATTTATTAGGCACTATGCATCACCTTAAACATATTTAGGTAGAACGGTTTATCTGGATTTAATCTTCTCAATTTCAAATAAGTATATGCAAAGCTAAGCTGATCGCGTGAGGTGAACCGATCAACTTCATTGAACCAGAGACATGAAAATAAATTTGACATTGGTGTATGGGCCCGGACAATAAAGGAACCTTCAGGCACATCTGCAAAGCGTCAAACACCACACAATCAGACCAGGTGTTCAAAGGTCATAAGAAAAAACCACTTGCCCAAAAAGAGAAAAGTCAAGAAGGGACATACAACTAGGAAGAGGAATATCTGTGTCCAAAGGGTCAAACTTGGTGAGGCCATCAGACTGGTAAAATTTGAACTGTTCATCAATGGCTGTGTGATTGTACTTATTCAGTCGCTTGTTTTGGAGAACCTCCTCCCAAACACAATGACGATCATAATGGTTGGAAATGGCATACTCCGATCCAGTTCGCCACAAAAAATATTCAAGGATCAGCATTGGATCAGTATGGAGTCGCAACTTACTATCGAGCCAAATTGAATATCTGGACGTAGAAGAATATGGTAAAGCTTTGGTCATAACTTTGATGACTAAAGTATGGCCAAGATACTTCAAACTAAATAAGTAAATGATGAGAGACATTACCGAGAAGAAGGAAAAAGGCGATGTTGCAGAAATTTTGGCACTTTTCCTGTTCTCCGCATGTCCTCAAATGGTAAGTTCCTGACCACTACTATTCTCCACAAACCAACATATCCACTAGCATCTGGTACATGTCCATCTGAAGGCATTGCAGATAGAGTTTTCTCATCGACAAACATCACAAAGCATACATTTTTCTTGGAGAATTCACTCATCTGCAACAAGCAAGAAGATGACATCACTGAGAGGACAGAATTTGTGATTAACATCCATAAATAATACTTAAATACAGCAATTCAAGTTATATCCTCAAAAACCTCCAGACAATACAAACTGGAATTTCTTCACATAATCTAACTTCCAACAACGTGATCGAAGCACATAACAAAAATTTGAATGTTATTTCCTATCAACTTAATAAATGTTCTATAAGAACTCATATGTCATACAACAGTGGTCTAGTAGAATACAAACATAAAGGTAGTAACAGGGTACTTAAAATTAATTCTGCAGCAATAGGATCATCAGCCAATTCTCATATATAAATAAGATCAATGTCTCCACTAAAGAAAAAGGCAAAAAAAAAAAAGCAATCAAAGTTGGATGAATTTTGGTTCTACATTTCGAAGGAATCCTCCACCCTAGACTACACTATACTGTCTAATTTACCTTAACTCTCTAGCACATCTTCCATTTCGAATAAAAAGTAAGAATGCGTGTATACTTATAGAAATGTATGATGCAGCTATGAAAAGAAGAGAGAAACTATTAAAAGTTCTGTTGCAGTAAAGAGTTGAAGAAAGAAATTTTAGAGCTCCTTTACTTTCTGTGTGGTAGGCCTCCTCAGAAAATCAGAATTCCCAAATATGCAGGAAGATACCACAATCTGACATGTACTCATGAATGCCTTGTCCTTGTCATCAATATCGAACCCAGTGCTTGGAGATCCAGAGGGTCCTTTGACAAAACCACAATGCAGCGTTTGATTTCTAGCATAAAAAGATTTCTCTCTTTCCTCAAGGGTCTGGTGCCCTCCAAATTCAGATTCATATACCTTTGTACCCAAAAGGTTCCCTTCCTCAGCAATATATTCGAGGGAAAACTGTGTAAAATTTCTTAAATCCTCAGGTTCAATAAGATGATCAACTGACTTTGAAAACCCAACTTCACAAGGAAAATCTGTAAGAAAAAAATGATAAAAGAAGTTTAAAGTCCAAGAGGTTAATTATCTACATGAATACTGTCAATTTGAATGCTTCTTCCCCCGTCCCCTTCCTTATGAGAATGAACAGGAATACTATTTAATCACAGATAACTCTACAACTAATTTAAGACTAAGAAAAGTAATGCATCAGGAAGCTTTCGTCAATGGGTTCACAGATCACATTTACATAAGTAGCTGTTTTTGCTAAGGAGAACCCCCTAAAGCTGCTCCAAAAAATATTATTTGTGAGCCTCAATAGTCATCTTGAGGAACAAAATGCAGGAAGAGTTGGAGACTACAGCTTCCATCTGATGTGATTCTGTGAATTAAGATATAATACCTTCCATTACATTCTATTTAAGTGGGTCCTGCCCTTTATTTGTGATTCACATCACCTAATAAACATAAATTGAGAGCACATTGGAATTCACACAGATACACAGTAAATCTTCAGTATCTAATGCTATGTTATAGGCTCAAATTCAGCAAGAGTTCCCACATGATTCGACGACAGCACAACGAGAAAGAAATTAATCACAACACAATATCTAAAGCAAGACGAGCAAAGCTTCTCTTACGCTGCTTCCGATGCTTGCCAGTGTTTCTTGGTGCTTGCCTTGTAACATTAGATCCACCCTGCTCTTCTTTTGCTCCTCCATTGAAACGCCCAGAACTATTTCCTTTATCCCCAAAAATATGCGCTTCCTGTGAAGTGGAGGTGATATTTTCCACAACACTCCCTTCCTTCTGAACCTCAATCCGCACTTCCTGCGAAGTTGAAATGCCACTCACCACGTGACCTACAAAATTCCAATTAAATTTTAACCAAAACAAATACCAACGACACTACCAGGCAGGACAAAGTTGAAACAAGAAAACACACACCGGCACTGGCTCACCAGGAAACACCGATTTGAGGCCGAAGACCGCTAAAAACAAAAACGAGAGCGCAGCAAGCAGCAGCAACCACATCAGAACGCAGGGTTTAAGGATGACCCGGCCGAACCTCCTCCCGCGACGAGCAGCCCGAAAACTATGCTCGGTTCGACCGGGGGAGATGAAAGCGCCACCATTTACTTCCCGGCGCTCCGGTAACAATTCCCCATTGTACTTGTACGTAAACATTATGATAACCAGACTGATTAAGAAAAACGCCAGCTCATCTGCGAACAAATTGAAAAAAGAAAAAAAAGAGAAAGAATAAATGGAAAGGAAAAGCAAATTTACGAAGGAGTGACGAGAGAATCGTAATGTTTTAGGGAGGAATTACCTGGTGGAGGGAAGATTGAAGAAGAAGATCTGTGGCGGAGCGGGAAATCAATGTCGGTAGTTGTTAGCTATTTATAAAATCAATTTGTTTTTGCTTGCGCGAGCCTGTATGTGTGTAGAGCTCGTGTCGTGCCTTGTCTTTTTTTTGATTTGAAGTGCAGAAACACGTTTAAAACCATGATTTTTTATAGAATATGACTGATTAATGATGCTTTTACCATTTTAATTAATAATAATAATTAATGAAGATTTAGAAGCATGAGATGCAGTAAGCTCATAAGCTGGTCCACAAAACAACTTTTTTGTTTTTCTTAAAACTCAAATTATAAATCAAATTGCTCACCGCGACCAAAGTCTTAGAAAAGTGGGTGATAATACAAGATGAAATCCTAAGGGTATTTTGGGGTATTCATCATCAACAAAAGGGTCTCACTAAATATGTCATCCGGTGTGCCTCACTACCTATTGATCCCGCATTGATATATGACCTCTGCAACAGCCACAACGGCATATAACGGCCATACGTCGTCAACGGGGGTCCCATTAAACAACCATTATCCCAACATATACATCCACTCAGTAACCTGGGCCGTATTCTGGTTCTTGCCAGGTAAGTATGCCTCCAACACGGTATACTACTTGTATAATGCGCCATTTGTACAATTTATTGGGGAAACTATCAGGTAAAGGGATAGGT
>NBIL01072486.1:0-24950 GCA_002752925.1 Viola pubescens var. scabriuscula | reverse complement strand
ATATCTGTCTGCTTACCTGTTTTTTCTGTCTTTTCAGATCTCTTCATGGATTCACAACAAAAAAATCTTTTTGTCACTACAATACACTTTCCGCCTATCCTTTCCCTGCACTAACCTCTAAGTCCACGCAAGAAGTGATTGCTCGTCTGCCGAAATCTAACCTTTTATCATCCCGATAACGAGTTGACAGTTCAAAAGTACTTCTCACAAAACAACGAAAAAATAGGTTTCGACTTTCAGTCCCTAATCGCATTCTTTTCCGTGTCTATAAAATTTGTAAAGTAAGGTCGAATATGAAATTCATTCAAGAATGAACTTTGTATACATAATGGCTACAATAATGATATTACATCCACAATGCCGAGGTTTTCCTAACTCTGTTTCTATTAGCAATTTCCAGTTTGAAAGATCCCCCCCCAAAAAAAATCAACAACAAAAATGAACCTATGATAATCACATCCAAGGCAATTGAAGGATTCCGACTAGTACCTCTCGATGGCAGGTGTTACTAAAGAACTGCAGACCAGTAAATCCACTGTTTTTCAAGGCTACTGAGATCGAAATGAATCTTATACAATGCCATGCATTGATCTTCTGTGGTGTTGGAAATTGCACATGGAAAATGTGGCCTTCATGGCTCCATGTTGTGGTAGCCCTTCTCGCTAAATGCGTTGATTGATAAAGAATGTTAAATGATTAGCCAAGCCTGATCAAACAGATGCGCAAATCGACCCTGAAATATCCAATACAATTGGCCAGAAACATTTTAGTATGGTATCGCATTCTTGCCAAAAGAATAAGTTATCAGAACAGAAAGATAACTAAGAGTCAAACATGTTTCCGACACAATGCCTTATAAACAGTTTTAATCCCAACACTCCATCTGTAACCATCTAAAATAATTTAATCCAGGTTTCTTGTTCATCTTTTACTCTCAATCTGTGATAACACAGAATGTCCACCAAGGCCAAGGGTGGGGGACACACTCCACTTACACATAAGAATTCTTTCTCAGAAGTCAAAACAGTGCTCCCAGTTAGCAGAAGACAGCTCTAAATGGAATTAAGAAACTCCGTTTTTACCACTCCAACTTAGCATCATGTGGATTGATACAGTTAGAGGTCATATGCTGCTCTTTGTCACGCTGAGACTTTTTCCTAATGTAAGTCAAATTTGCAAAGCGTGGATGCACATGTGTGCAAAGAGCGATAGAGAGAGAGAGAGACCTGTTGACCATGAGGAGCAGCAAAATTTGGATTCATCAATGTGCTTTACATCAAGTCCAATGAACCATGATCCAGCACTGATGTCGTCATGAGCATATGTACGGAGAATAGACCTGAAGAAGTATAATACAACAATCATCTCACGGAATCAAATTGTCCCAGTGCCTACACATTCGTGAAAAAGAATAAGTAACCACCTGTTAATTGAAATGAATTGAGCCAAAGCTCGCGTAATGGCATAGATTTCACCTGAGGCATGACGGAAGTATCTGCACAAATAAAGAGAATTTAAAACTAGGCCACCCAAGAACAAAGTTCTGTATGTTAACATTGTGTCAGATGCAACAGGAAAACCCAGAAGAAAGCAGTGGAATGTCCTAAACTATCAAATTGCACGTTGACATTGCATCAGATGCAGAAGATTACTTAATGGTTAAAAGAAAAGTATTTAATGAGAACACAAGAAGACCAAGCAAATGTCCTTAAGTGGTAAGTTACAACCAAGAGGCACATATTATGGGCTAGAATTTCATATTTCCTTCAGTTGCAAGAACAAGGCAAAACAAAACATTGTATTACTTACGACTTTCCATCACCAAACTTCCACCAATCTGGTTCATACCATCTGCCTCCCCTATGAAACACGGATCATATAATGAAAAAGGATAATGTCAGTACCAATATTGTTTTCCCTGCCTAGATAAGATATTGACAAATAAAAACATTTTCATGAAACTCACTTTTCAGAGAAAACCTCGCCAGATTTCATACACCCAATGTATGCACGAGGCTTGTCCAAGTAAGAAGAAAGTGTTGCCCCCAGCGTATCTGTATAGCAATAAAAGGATGAGACACAATGATAAAAGCAAAATGCAAATGTACTTTGTTGGGTTAGAGTCCCTCCAAGTACAATTTAACTTTCGGCACTTTCTTATTTCTTTCTCAGCACCATGACAACTAGCTATGCAATGGTTATGCTAATAATTTATAGTGCAGCAACCAGATGCCTATGTTCATGTAACGATAACTTTGAAAAGAGTTAGAAAGGAAATGATAATCTTTTGTAACAACTATTATTTGAAAACAAAAGCAGCAAAAAAAGAAAAATGAAAGAAAAGGTGCTACACGATGCTACTTTTGCTAATTTGAAGCAAAATCATATAACAAACTCCTCCATTGAAATTTAAATTGACGCCGGTCATCTTCTCAAAGTTGCAAAGATTTGGTTAATCACCGTCATCTATTATGACTAGAACAGTTTTGTAAATAAATTTAGACACAAACGACAAATATTATCAATGGTTTTGTTTGTTCACAAAGATGATGAATTAATATGAACCACATACCGAGTTTAACATAAACATCATCATTGACCTTAGTGTAAAACTCAGCATCCCACATCTCAACAGCGCGGGAAAAGAATAATTTTGCCTTACTTGGAAACTCCTCAGCTGCCTCTACATGATCATCCTGTTGATGCAAAAGAAGAATGCGGATGAAAATAATATTTCTTACTTATTACCATTATTTTTAAGGATGATAAATAGAAACATACATAAATAAACAAGTGGACCACATGAACAAAAGAGCATAAATTTCCACACTCCTAAAATCTATCACCACGCCATCAATACTTAAAGAAAAACAGAGGACTTGTGGAAATACCAAGTAACTGGAAATTGGTTTGGTATGGAAGAAATAGGCATTCTCGTGGAATATCAATACAAGAGACAGAAGGTTTATTTTAGATACTTGTGCTTTAAAGAAACAATAAAGTTTCTGTTAAAGTTTAACTCTCTTAGGATAGCCAAAACATTTAAGGGACAGAATCTCCAGCTAGCAAAATCTTGTATAGTTCTGATTTCCAGCATAGAAGGAAAAGCTTCAACCATGCTCATTATTCTTAAAGTAACTATTAAAAGCTGAACGTACCAGAATAATGAAGTCATTAGTCTGACTGTTTTCATGGTCAATCTCCCTGTCCGAACTGTCTCCACGATTTGGACTGCAATTTACACAAATCAAAATTCCACAACAGTTAAGTAGTAAAATTTCAGACATGAAAGTAAATTGTTGAAATAGATACCTTCTTCCAATTACAAATCGGATAACAATCCCCTTTTCATCCTCCAGTTTTTTCAAAGCTTCACCTGTGCAAATTATTACTTCCGGTCAAATGCTATCTAAAACAACATGAACTTCAACGTTATAGTACAACAGTTCATTTAGTGGAAAATAATTCATTTATCCAGTAACAAACTATCAAGTCAAAGATATTGTTCCCTAAGCCTTTATCGCTACCATTGTTTTCTCAAAACATAAGAGGATGAGCCTCCAAATCATATCAATATTATCTACCATAGTTCACAGTTTGCATCCTGTTGCAGAAGTTTCTGACAATGATTCTTCCACCATTTTTTTTCTTTTATGCACCGGCCATATTGTGGTTAATTTAGACCCAAATTCCACAGCTTAATTACAGCATTAGTCCTCTCTATAGTCATTCACATGCCTTTGTAGTAAAACTGGTATGTGCAGGAGATTCGATAACAAGGTCATCATTCATGTCAATCATACTTTCAAAAGAACATGGTAAAACTAGCGGAAAGGGAGGGGGGTTTACCTGTAGACATCCATGCCTTCCGGATTGCATCTCTATTTTTCCTACGGCCAAAGGTTGTAAGAATTCCTATTACAGCCAAACGCCTTTTCTTAGAATGGCCATCATCCTTTTCATTTGCAAGCTTCGAAACAAAACCTGCCTGCCTAGCTGCAGCCAGATCCATCTCTAATGCTGCTAACTTCTTCTGTTGCTCCCTAAAGAACAAATGAAATAACCATCATCAAGCACCTTAATAATACATTTCTTGACTCAAAACAAATATCCTAACTTACCTGCATGCTAAAATTTTGAGTGTTTCATCAACTGACACGGCAGAATGGCCCTGAAAAACAGAAAATCACCAACAACTATCATATAAAATAAAGCATTAGGAACACAAAAAATTATTGCAGATTCACAACAAACAATAGTGCAATAGTGATCAAACCCCTCGAGCTAAGTTGCATTCGTAAAACCTAAATTGGCATCTCGCGATTAGCTAAAACAAATAATTGATGCCCGCACTACTAAATTCATGAGAAACTACAATTAATTTCTTGCCTAAGATCGAATCCTATTACAGGCTAGTGATCAAACCCACTTCCCAAGACAATGTCAACACCCACTGACTTGAACTTAGTAAAATCAAACATTAACCAAGTTACCTGACCAGTTCTCCGATCAAGTTCTTCAATTAGATGCACCCTATTATCTGCGTCCTGCCACAAACTATCAACCGCACAAAAGCAAATTTCACTCACAATTTTCTTTAACACTTAACAAAAGAAAAAGGAAAAAATAAATTCGAAAACCACAGCTCACTTACCGCCCAGCAACATAAACAGTGGCCATTGCAGCAAACATAGCCAATAAAAGAGCTGAGACTCGAGACCCAAATCCAGAACCCGAACCCGAACCCGACGCCGACCCCATCAGCCGGTTACTCGATCCCCGGCTTCGCATGTCGATATAGGTGTAAAGTAATTTGTGGTGTTTGTTAACTTAATTAAAATGGGTGTAGAGCATTGTTGGGTCTGATCTGGATCAGATCACAGGATTTTCTTTTTCCTTTTCGGGTGTGGATTGTGGAATGTTACTTAGTTAAGACAAGAGAGTGGGAGAGACGGAGGTTTTGAAGAGGTTGTTGTTATGTTGATAGATCAACGAGACATAGTAACTGAAAATCGTCTAAACGAAGTATAAGTATGCTTTTCGTCAGTTTCACTTAAGTTACTGTTTACAACTTTATACTCCAAACAAAGCCTATTATGACTATTATGACTTTGTACTTATTTAATTTTTCCTTTTAAAAAAATTGGACCATTTGTCATATTTATTTAATTAATTGCTCATTAATTATTATCTTTATTAATTCTGCTGTCAAATAATTAATTAAATTTGGTCAGCATCCTTCTAGCCTTCTGGCCAGTCTTATCAGAACCGAATCGGCCAGTCTTATCTTTATTAATTCTGACTGGTTCGGTTCGGTTCTGATAACACTACTTTTAGCCCATGGAATGTTCTAGAGTTAAAACTAGCATACACAGGAGACATCAATTACATTATGTAAAAAAATTAAACTTCAATCTATCACAAGGATGATCCAAGCTATAGTTAATTTCTCCTCTCTTTTTTTGAAAATGAAAAGATGAGGAAACAAATTTATTTTTTATTATTTGATAAACTGATAAATTTTATTGAGCCAAATACACAACAAGTGCACTCGATAAAGATGAAAACCAAACCTAAAGGAAGGCGGATTTTGATGCAGTACCACAAGTCGGTCCTATATCCTCACAAGGAACAATCTCAATTAGTTCAAAAGATCACCCCTCTAAGAGACGCTAACAACTCATGCACCGAGTAAGAAAAATCGGGCTTCCAAGTCTTAATTCATACCCAAACATGTGGGGGAAAAAAAGAGGGAAGGGCCCAAACATTTTAATTGTTGTTTTTCCTAGCACTATTAGCACTAATTCATTATTATCACATTGTTCATTATTAATCTTTTCTAGTCCGTCACCGTTTTGCTCAAATTCTCCTCATACCCCTTAGACTTCCACGCTCATAACTTTAGACCTTGCCGCAACTTCTTATTTTGGAGTAGAACTTCATTCCATTAGTTAGAAGGATTGAGTGGGAGTAGGTGGCCTCGAAGGTCCTCTTCTTATACCACCCACTAGCAAGGTCCCTAGTTCTCAACTTTTAGGTTCTTATCGCATAGATAGCATGTAAACAATGAATGCTAGTGATGCCGTTGCAGGTTTTCTTATCAAAATCGACAATGTACTTGTCCTGCATGTCAGTTATCTTGTACACCTCCCATCAACTACTAATGTCATTGTATAAAAACCTAAACTCCAAACTTTTCCTCTTATTCTCTAAAATATGCGCTAATATCCTTCCTCTCAATTCTCCTTTAAAATTGGAATCAACAAATACGCTCCTCTCTTTTAAATCTCTTAATAACCATGTCCTTAATTCTGTCAAGGCATTTAATTATTGACTTATGTCTATATATAACCATTAAAAATCTCACACATGTTATTGTCAACCAAGTATGATTTGCATGCATTGTTCTTGAAATAAGCCTTACAAAAATAGTCCTCTATGATTGCAAAATCAGTTTTCACATCTCCCAAAATCGATTCATTAATCCTCTTCTTCGCAGCTCTAGCCTAGGGCAACGATGACTTCATAAAGAACTTATTATATGTTAAATCCTTAATTTCGTGCACTAACATCCTAGTGGCTGTGAATTCCCCTTCCCTTGATGAAATGGTCTGCAATATTCTTAGATGTCACCATAGAGTAGGTGAATGATTCACTAAAGTCAAATGAATGCTCAGATCAAAATATTTTGACCATCCACGATTGAGTTTTGCTGAAAGGTGAGACCATTATCTCCCAACCACAACATCAGACTTGCATTGTTCCCTACATTGAATTTTTTTCATTCTTAATCCACCTCACATTCCCGCATTATTTTACAGAAAGTTTATTCACTGCATCCATGAATTCTTTCTTATTTTAAAACTGCATAAACAATTCAAGATGGGGGTGTCTCCACCATTAAGTTTTTTAGAGTAGTGTAGCATCCCCTTGACACTCTTCTACTACCATCCTTACCGAAACTACCCTCGTTGTTAGAGAAGTTGGATATTTCATTGTTCATCGCATCCTCGTGAATAAAATTACAATCAGTTGGGAATCGTCCATGATCTTTCCATCCATCCCTGAGGTGATTTTGTTCATCTACTCTAACCCTAATTGTCTCTTCTACTGGTTATGGACCTAGGGGATTTTTATTCTTCCTCTTATTATTATCTTCTTGTTCTCAATCCCTAGATTCCCTCAACATCTTTCTACCCTAACAAAATTCATCTTTCTAATTCTTAGAAAGTTCTAAAACATCTATCAGATACCCATATAGAGTTATGGGAACACTACCATCATCTACCTCATCATCATTAATTGCAAACTCATTGACCAAAAAATTAGGGGACCTACCGTTCACACATACCTCTGGTTCTAGATCATTCAAACTAACATCCTATTCTACCACATCTACCTCCACAACATAGTCATTGTCGCACTCATTATCTCCCCACTCACTTTCATCTCCTTCAATCTCCCCTCATCTTCCTTTTCTCAATCTAACTCCTCTCCTCCTAACTCCGAATCAACCTTATCATAATGTTATTCCATCTCTCTTTTAATTTGCGATCACACTAGGTTATCATCAAGGCATAGATCTCAGTCGTCCTCTCAACAATCTCACCCCTAAAAAAAAATATTATTATGGAATTGAAGCATAAATGTCATCCCATTTCATTAGTTCAATCTTGCTCCTAATATTCTCCTTACCCACACCAACATCAACTACTAAACAAGAATCCTCACCGGCCAAACAGTTCTCTACATCTTTTACTCCCCTCTCACCCCTACTATTTATACCCAAACTCTTACACAACCTATTATGACTATTTTTTGGCAGTAAATCATGAGTTTTGTCTCCATGAACAAGATAAAGAAAACTAATTCCTGCTTCACTAAGGTTTGCTAAAAAATGGCCAATACTTTTGTCACTCTCAACCACTACGGGCATGTAATCAAGATGGTTTGTACCTGGGATTGTAGGAACTCTCACCATCATCCTAACAATATTGGTGTGCCCTATCTTTGAACAATCGGTTAGCAAAACCACAAACTCCAACATATCATCATCCCTGTTATATTCGTGAACACTACCTCCTACATAAAACCTATGGTCACCAAACAATCACAATTTACTCTCAATATAGACTTTCAAAGTTGCCATTTCACACCAGACTATTCTTCAGATTATAATGAACACAAGAAAGTACAAGATGGATGATGAAGTTAAGAAGTAAAAGAATTTTGTTCAAAATCATACTATATTTTTTTTTCATAGACTAAGAACTAATCTTAGGAGAGAAAGAAAGGAAATAGACTTTTAAGAGATGAATAGAATTTAACAATAGTAAAGAAGTATCTTTTTCACCTAAATATAATTAATTTCATTATCATTCCTTTTAAATTTTATGTGGGATACCTTTATAAGGTTAAACCACCAATATCTAAATTCATATTTCAAAGAGATGCAGTGGGGTCCCAGTAAAACACATGAAAGTTAACCACCTCCCTAAGATTGAGTGCGCATAGATGCACCACTATCGATTTCCAGTGTGGAAAATCTTTATCTAATTAACAACGTGGCATCGGAGTCAGTGCTGACATGGCATGATGAGGTCAGACTAGTGGGGTCTATGTTGTTAGATACATGACAGTTGTTGGACCCCCGCTAATGTCATGCCTATGATGTGGCAAGTCAAAGTCAGTGGAGAGGCTAACTTTATCAATAGAAGCAAAGTTGAGGGACTCCTACTGTATTTCAAAAGTGGAGGAACAAAATAACGTCATTTTTTGTAAGTTGAGGAACCAATCGCATCATTTTACCCCGCAAAATACATTGAGCACAAGATATATATATATCTCGACTACTCACTCATTATTTTACACACAAAACGTGTTGTGTCACATTCGGTTGTGTACAAATCTAATGAAAATATATTTGGACAACAAGGAAAGGACCACCGGAGGAAAGATGATAAGTAGTTGTAACTTATGATAAGGGATGTAGTTTTTCTCTACTGCCTAGAAATCGTGGGAGGTTAGTTTTTACGATTTAAAATTAATGATGGTGGGAGGCTAATGAAAGAGATAAGGCTTGAGTTGTATGATAGCCGAATTTTGGCTAGTATGGGACCTGACACATTTCCCGGTTAACGTATTCACTGATTTTGTGATAGCATCTAAATAATACGATACCATACCTCGAGGGTAAGTAGGGAATCTCGCGAATGTGGGTCTCGCTAAACTTAGAAATCACATGTTAAGTAAAAAAATCAGTCAAGACACCATGCCTTGAGGAAATCGAATGACCTTCTCGAGACCTCACGATTTTCCGATTAAGCGATATCATTTAGTCAAGCGATATCGCATAATCAAGGCCTTCACATTCATGATATAAATTTTTGTGTCCCAACGGTAATATCCTACCAACTCCAACAAAAGAACAATTAATTTAATGCCCATATCGTGATAAATTTCTAATTATGAAAATAAAATATGTAATAAAAATGTATTAAATAAATTATATTTTATTAAACTAATGTCTTCAACTTTATTTATTATTTTACTCAAACATAATAAATCTTACTAACTATTCTTTTATAACTTATTTTTAAACATAAATTTAACCATAAAATTATTTATGATGATATTATAAATAAATATATTTGAGTAGCTCTTTTATTATTTATTTCACTTAATCCTTTTACATTTTTCGTACTATTTAATCAACTTTTACCGATTAATTTATTTTAGGAAAGGTTAATAAATTTTCTCTTTTATTTTCACTTATGATGTTTAATATATTTTTTAAACTCTTTATTAACTTAAATTTATTACTAAAAATAATAAACTAAAATAAATAACATTAACCCATGTAAATATTATTTCATTTAAAATATATAATAATACTTTAAAAATCTTATTAAGAAAACCACTTATACAATATTTTTTAATAATATGAGGATATAATATGTAATTACTAACATTTCCAATATAATTTTTATCTCTATAAATATGATGTATATAAACTTCTTAGTTATTCTCATTAAGTTTTTTTTATTTACAATTTTACAATTTTATTTATTAACTTTTACCATAAATGTATTTGAGGAAAATTTATAGATTTGCTTCTTTTATTTGTCACTTTTTTCTATTATGAAAATAAAAGTTTCTATTAAATTTAAATCCTTTACAAGCTTAAAATACTTACTACAAATAATAAACTAAAATAAATAAATATTATATCTATCACTTCAAATATAATGTAAAAAAACTTTTAAATTATCCTTATAGTGACTTTTATTTAGGCTTAACGTACAATAATGATGGTTTTAAAACCGGATCCAGATTGGCTGGGTCAACCCGGTTACTCGGAGAGCAAGTGAGTTTTGGGTCAAAATCCTCTTTTTAAAAACTCGGCGACCCTGGCCAAAACTCGGTTGACTCAGACACGAGTTATTGGGTTGACCCGATTAGCTTCCCTTTTTTCCAAAAATTTAAGGTTTTATTTTATTTTATTAAATTTTATTGATATATTTTTTTAAAAATTTAAGTTTAGTATTTGAACTTATGGTCTTTTTTTCCAATAATCAAGTATTGTTTCTATAACTTAAATGAAATTTATTAATTTTAGGATTCTATTTAGGTCATATTTAAATTTAGTGTCATATTTAGTTCGACTCCGGCTCACCCTCTAACCCCTAACTCTTTCCCCTACTCGTATTAATGTCTCGGGCTGGGTATGAAAACAACTATCTTCAAATATGATGCATAATTATTAATTTAAAAAATAAACAAGTAGGGAGATATTTGATACTTTAGTGCATGACGAAAGAAACAATGTCAGCTTTTACTGAACATAAGCAGTTAGTTGAGATTTTTCCACAAACAAAAGGAGCAAAATAGGAATTATACCTTTTAATTATTCTCATGTGGTTTTTTTTGGTCATTATCAAAAAAAAAAAACCGATAGAATTCTATTATCAAAGTAAAACCATCCAATTAAAATTTATTAATTAGGTCAAAAGTCTTAGGTAGAACTTTTTAAGTAATACACTTATCTCCTTGAATTAATTAAAATTTTAAGTGTTAAATTTGTTTTTCTAAAAAGTATTTTTTATTACATATTTTTAAAAATAAAAAATATACACTAGATGTTTCTTTAAAAAAAAAAACATAGGAAACAACGAATGTTATTTTTGTTCAAGCAAATAATATATTAGGATACCTTTCAAAAAAAAAAAATAATAATATATTAGGATAAGGTACATAAAAAACAATAGTTTTTTAAATTTTCCATTTCGGTCCTCATATTTTTGAAACTTGCATTTCAACTTTTAAACTCTATAGTTTCTTTAATGTTACAATTTTAAACTTTTGAATCGTTAAAGATTCAAAAGACGGTTAAAAATTAAAGAAAACACACATGGGTCTTATGCAAATAGAGATGGTCTTGATTCTCTCCAAACCAAAGTTATTATTTTTTATTTTTTAAAAAACATATATTTACTTTTTAATAATTTTTATTTCCTTTTAAAATCTTTTAATTTGATCAACTATTCCTACAAAGGATTTAAAAAAAAAACTATTCCTTTCGCGGATTATTTTTTTATTTCTTATGATGGATTTCAAAAAAAAGAGTTCATATTTCGAGTTTTATTATTTGATTAGAATATTGACCAACCATAAGGATTGGCGTAAAGCAAAGGAAATAGAAAAGAGTAAGTGTACGGTTAGAATTTGAATACAAATTCAATTGTAATTAACATGCTTTATAAAAAATAAACTTTTCGACTCAGATTCGAATCTCACTTCTTTCTTTATATCTAATGTGTGGGAGAGAAAAAACATTAGGCTTGAGTTATAAAACTAAAGAGTTATTTCCCAAATTATTAGTACTTTATTTATGAGAAATGGAACCTAAAAGAAAATTGATGGAGAAGTTTAATAGTTTTTTTTAACGGTTAATGTGATGTTTTAAGGATTAGTATGAAAAATGGTTGACAATTGAAATAGGAGGAGAGGAGATTCCGGGGTCGCTGAAAGAGGAGATGAGGTCGTAAAGCAGAGGAGGTCGGAGAAGAAGAGAGGAGGCCGCAGAGGAGAATGAGGAGTTTGAGTCGGTTTGTCTGAGGAGAATGTATTTCTTGTGTATATTTTATACGTGGTATTCTCATAATTAAAAAGAAATGCCCTCAATATTTTTGTCCGAAAAATATAGATGGTGGGCTTCCCGTGTTCATGGTAGAACCGTGGTTTTCCACTGGAGCATTCCTCAAACGCGCTAGGTTTCTTTGTATTTTGAAATTTTGAAACCCAGCTTCCTGGTTTTTGGGCTTTTTGGTTTCAAAACCTCCTTCTTGGGCTAGAACCATACAGCCGAAGGGGTACTTAGTTGTGTTTTAATAAAATCATTAAAGGTAAAAAAGTCTAAAGGAATTCGTATATATATATAGTCATAGATATTGATAAATTAAAAAAAAAAAAAATTATTTAAAACGAGTGGCTCGTTCCAATCAATAAGTAGTGATTCGTGATCGTGAACAAAAATCATCGTCCTGTAACGTGCATACATATCTGTCTGTCTCTGTCCTGCCTACGTCCTCCTCCTTCCTTATTTTGACTATATTCAGTATTCACACATTCACCTCCTCTTCCTCTTCCTCACACCATCGGATCTTGTCCGTCGCTCTGATCATCAGCCAAAATGAACGACGCAGATGTCTCCCGGCAGATCCAGCAGATGGTCAGATTCATCAGGCAAGAAGCCGAAGAAAAAGCCAGCGAGATTCAAATCTCCGCCGAAGAAGTACGCTCCTACTCTCCCCATTCCTTTTTCCTCTTCATTTCCTTTTTCTTGTGCTTTATGTGTTCTTTCAGTAATTATGCTGATGACAATTTGGGTTTGGTCTTTCTTTTCCCTTTCGGTCTTGGTCTTGATAGGAATTCAACATTGAAAAGCTGGAACTCGTGGAAGCTGAGAAGAAGAAGATCAGGCAAGAGTATGAGCGCAAAGAGAAGCAAGTTGAAGTTCGAAAGAAAATGTAAAGTTCCTCAAATGCTCTCTTTCTTTCATTTTACTGGGTGCTTAGTTTTTAGTCCAGTTCAATTCAAAAATCAATAATTTACTTTTGGCAAAATGTGTTTGATGAACCAATATGCCCTGTACCAATGCTATGGACCACAAATTAACTTCGGTTTTTCCTTCAATTTTTGTTGATTTCATGTTTTAGTCAATCTAGATCAAAACTCAAAGTTATGATTCGATCTGTAAGTAATTTAATGTTAAGCAAACTACTTGATTTTCTCATTTGGAAGTTTAAAAGACATATTTAATCAAGCTTAACCATACAAACTCTAGTAAAAGTTCATTGTAGTATCATGCCTTTTGAATTGGAGGATCTTTTCATGGCGCTTATTTTCCTGTTGGTGGTTACATCATCATGGCGACTTTTTCCCTTTTTGTAGTGAGTACTCAATGCAGCTGAATGCCTCACGGATCAAATTTCTTCAAGCTCAAGATGATGTGGTGAATGCCATGAAGGATGCCGCTGGGAAGGATCTTCTGAAAGTGAGCCATCATCATCATCATTATTTTCTAGCGGATTTAATCCATCCTGAGTATGCCTACAAACATCTTCTGAGGGACCTCATTGTCCAGGTTAGTGGAAAAGTACTTTTTAATTATTGTAGTGTTTTAACTCTTTTCTGTGTATTGTTGGAAAATTGCTCTGGCTACCACCAAGCTTTCTATACTAGAGACTAATTTAGTTTGTAATCTGTTGTTTGTTGGTTCAAGTGACTTTGACTGAACACCAGTTAAATCTAGGATGATAGGGACTTACGGAATAGAGGGGCTATCTTCCTGTTGTGTCACCTGAAGCACATTAGTATTCCTGGCAAATGAAACACACTGCTTAAATTCTGTAGAATGTCAAAACTTCTGCTACATGTTGGCAGGATTGTGCTATTTACTGAATTTTTAATTGTGAGACAATGAAGTAAATTCTCCATACTGCACGGGAATTAGCCTTTAGCTTAACTGTTATGATATGTGTAAAGGTTTTAGCTTGTAAACTATCAGATTCTGGGTAACAGGTGGTTGCTTTCATTTCATATACTGAATTAAATGAGTGTTGTTGTTATTTGTCGAGTGTTGTCATCATGATATGGACGTTCTTTGCAGAGCTTACTAAGGCTTAAGGAGCCTTCTGTTTTGCTGCGTTGTCGGAAAGATGATCTCCATTTGGTTGATTCGATTCTGGATTCAGCAAAGGAGGAATATGCTGAGAAAGCAAAAGTCCATCCACCAGAAATCATTGTTGACGAACATGTTTATCTCCCTCCAGCACCTAGCCATCATCATGACCATGGCTCTTTTTGGTAATTTCTTTCTTCAAGATTGAAGTACATACTGTTGCTTGTTCATGCATCACTTTCTGTTTCCACCGGAGTCTATGAAGTGTTTTGGTGAGTTCACGTCTAGCTTAGTTCTTAAAAGAAACTGTTGACATCCAAACTGTAGAATCGCTAGCCCATGAAGTTAATGTTTGAAGTTGGCTCATATTTACCTTCTAAAACAGCCTTCTCATCATTTAAAGTAATTGAGATGAAAAAGTATATTGACTACACTGTTTTATATGTTTAGCTCTGGAGGTGTTGTGTTGGCTTCTCGAGATGGGAAGATTGTGTTTGAGAATTCTCTTGATGCACGATTGGAAGTTGTGTTCCGTAAAAAGCTTCCTGAGGTACGTCTCATTTGAACAGTTGTTATTTTGTTGATGTGTAACTCAAATACTTTATCGGGATGTTATCACTGTGAGAGCGAAACAGAAGAGGTAGAAACTTGTTGTTTCAAAGGTATCAATGGTGACTTCCTGCCTCTTAAGGATTTTTCCTTGCTAATTCTGGTTTAACATCGCAACATTTTAGTGCCACTGGGACCAGATTTAGGTCTTTTAGTTACCATATAATTTCCTCCTTCCTCCTTCTCAATCTCGTGTCAGTGCCAATAGGTCTCTTATTTTACGCATGAGAGACACCATAGAGTTGCCGTGTTATTCTTTGCTATCGATGCAAAAAGCTAGAAAGTGAATATTTTGAATGGTTCAGTTATGTCATGGATAAGACCATATTCTCTGTTTGGTGTGTACTTTTCTCATTATATGCTCCTCCTTGCTAGCAAATTGCGGAAAACACTGGCATATGTTGGCATGGTCAACAGATGCAGTATTACAAAATGAATGTCCTGGGAGTCTTTTGCAATCTGCATGGTGACTTATTTGTTTGAGAGATTTTTATCCTCTAAAACCTAGTTTGTTGTTGCAGATCCGCAAGCGACTCTTCGGTCAAGTTGCTGCATGATGAATGGGGGATTTGTATTCCATAATTCAATGTTGTATTTAAAGTTGTAGAATAAGTTGAGAGTGGGAAAGGGAGGTGAACAAAAAATGATAAAGCTGAGGCGGCAATGAAGGGTTTACCATTGAAGGAAACAGATTCTTTTCGGGAACATGAACTAGTTTGAGATTGAATTTTAGTCGAGTTTTGTATTGAATTTAAGTTCTTTGAATCCATCATCAGTTGTTTTGGTTGTGCATTTTAATTTTTCTTGTTTGCTGGATTTATTTATTTCTGAAAATAAGTAAAAACAGTTGCCTGGTAATGTTTTCATTTCATCTAGGCTGAAGTGTTGGAAAATTCTTTTGATCTTAGAGACTCAGAGACTTTGCCTACTTTCTTTTACTTATATTTTCATAGTTCCTAAAGGTTACTATCCTTTTCTTGGCATATTTGAGGGAGTAAAGTTGGTGGCAAATATGTACTCTTATCTCACTACACTTTACATCAAGTTTCATTATTTAATATATATATATTTTTTAATTATGCATACGTACTTCTCTTTTAATGTTTGTTAATTTATTTAAAATATAATTTATTCATTTATTCATTTTATATGAGTATGTTAAGTAATATTTTATTGGGATGTTACAATTTTTTTATAAAAAATAATAAGTAATTTTTTTACTTTTTATTCATTTTATCGCTTAATAATATTTTAACCAAGCACTTCATAACTTTTTGAAGTAATTATTTTAGTTTTGAACTAATTATTTAATTATGATGAATTAAAGTATTAGTTTAACATTTTTATAATAAAATGAAAAGATGTGCATCGATGTAAATTAAATATTATATCGAGCTAATAAATATTCAAAGCCTCGCACTAAACTAGATAGGTAAGACATGCTAATTGATCTAATAATGATTGACTAAATATTTTTTATAATTGATGTTTAGCCGAGAAATAATTTATTTTTATTTTTTAACTTAAGTTGAAAAAGAAAATGACTATAAATAAGACGAAAAAGATAGCCGAGAAATATAAATAAATATTCATATAATTATAAACTTGTATGGTTTCACTCTAATTTTAAGTTCATTACTCCATCTTATGGTTAGAATTTTTTTTATTTCTTTGGTGATTAGGAATTTCATTCATATATATAGTACGAGTACTAATTAGTGGAGTATGACAAATCTTTTCTTTTTTGTTTAAAAAGAAGAGCAGGGTACAGACGTAATTACGAGAGGACATGGTAAAACCCTTTGCTAAATCTTGGTTCTCGGACACATTCAACAGCAACTGAACAACTTCACTTCCGTCTAATCTTTGCCTGCATACCTTCATCTTTTTCTTATCACAGCTATCAATGAATTTCCACCACCTGTGAACGATTATCTTTCTTTCTTTCCTAATTTCTTCTTTAATTTCTGAGTTTTCACGTTGAATTCCATAAATACCCTAAATGGTGAGCTCTGTTTCTTTTGTTGGCGTTTTGTAGAGTTTGAGACGCTTATGAATGGCTTGGAAGTCGATTAGCAAAAGGGTAAGTGATTCTTTTCCTTGCATTCAATTCTTCGCGTGTGCGTGTGCCCGTGTGTATCTGCTGTTGCTGTTTTTCTTTCTCAAGGATCTTTATTGATTGGTTGGATTTCTATTGCTGTTGTCTGATATAGCTGGGATTCATAAATTTTTATTTTAGGGTCAAGCATACTTGTTTTGGATTGAAAATGCTCCAAATTACACTTTTTATTTGGACCGAAATTGTTGATCGTTTTGCTCGTTTGATCTTTGATACGTAACAGAATGCTGCAATGCTATGCCTGCTTTCACTTGTTACTGATACTATGAATTTGGTCTCCTTAAATTATGTTTTATATTTTGTAAAATTCCTTTATCATTTGTTATAGCTTCACTTGCAAGAAGTTCATGGTTATTTTCTGAGCTTACTCACGGTTATATAACTATTTCACTTCTCTTCCTTCTTGGCTGAGTGCAAAGCAGGAAGTCAAGAAAGTCTAGTAATTTAAGTAACTTTTAATCATACCAGTTTCGACTGGAAGCAAGATGGTCCACACAAGGAAAGAAATAACCTTGATATAACTTGCATCTTCATTTTCTCGATCTAGTAGTATTTGTGGGAAACTGATGATATTTTGTAGGCCCTATCTAACTGTTTGTCTTTCTGTCTGTGATACTCATTACCTGTGTTTCTTGTTCTTATGTGTGGAATGTTCCACCTTATCTCATTTGCAGGGCATTCATGTTGGTCTTGCTAGAGCTTTAACGTCACCCTCACTATGGAATGCAGTGGCGTTGCCTTCTAAACTTGAGGTTACGCTTAAATCTGTTTCTGCTCCAATCAGATGCATACCTGGTAAAACTGAAATTTCTTAGTTGCTTTTAGTATTGAGGATTTTGAACTGCATGTTTGTTGTTTGTCTGCTCAATATAGCCTGCATGCATGTGCATATAGCGTGCGTTTTAATTTCCATTATTGTACCCTATGGAATTTTTTTCACATACGTTTCACCCTGAGCAACTGCTAGTCTATTTGATTGAAAACCTTCTAAATATCAGCTTTTCAGAATGGATGTCATCTGTTATTCCATATGCATGAATCATCCAGTCTAAAAATTATTCATCAGTTGATCTTTTCCAAGTTTTACAGAACTGGTTTTAATATCAGGCTTATTAAAATTGTGCTGCAGAGTTTTCTTTTGGCTCACTTATACAAGGTTCTTCTCATCAGATTGTTGTAAGGAAAGAGTTCTGTATAAGGTATAGTCTTTCTTTCTTTCTTTCTTTCTTTTTTCCATTCCATTCTGTTGCATTATGCGTTTTGTTTCTCTTAAACATAATTATACATTCACACCTTATAGCAGGATAAAATTTATTATTATATTTGTAGAAACTCCTAAAACGTAGAGGTTTCTTGAACACTGGGATTGTTTGATGTTTTGTTTTTAGGTATTTTCATGCCAGCCCAGCACTGTTGGCTAGGAGAGAGAACAATCTGCCAGGTGATCTGAAGGTTCAAAGGAAAGGAAAGTTTAAGAAAAGGGATGGAAGTAAGACCCAACCACCTGTTGAGGCTCCGTATGTGCCTCCTAAACTCAAAAGAACTACCAAGTCCTTGCAAGAAAAGACAATCGACATATTTGAAGGCATGACCATTGTGGAGCTTGCCAAGCGCACTGGTGAATCAATTACCACTATACAGGATATTCTTGTCAATGTTGGGGAAAAGATTGAATCAGAATTTGATCCTCTCAGCATTGATGTTGCCGAGCTGGTTGCAATGGTATTTAATTCCTCACTTGCAAGACTATATGATTTTTTTTACATTAAATAAATATTAAGATGATGAAAAACTGAAAGGCCTTGTCTTTTTAGTTTTCTGAGGCCTATGCAATTGTCAGTTAAAAGATTTTTTTTCACAGTATCCTTCCTACTGAATTCAACTACCTTGTGACCTATTTGATCATTCATCGTCAGCAAGCAGAGTTGACTACAGCACATTGAATGATGCATGGTGGTGTGTTGTTGTGGAAACAAAATCTGCTTTGGTCTTTAGTATTAGTGTCTGATGTCAAGAGAATGCAGTTTTGTACTTTATATTGAATAAAGTGTGATGTTGCTTCATTGTGATAAAAGAATCTGGCTTGATCTTGAGATATACTAAAATGGGAATTGAGTTTTCTTTAGGATTTTGGCTGTGCTTTAGCTCCTTTCCTCCCCATGTCCCCCCCTCCTCTCTATGATTACCTTTTTCAGTTTATTTGTGTTTGAAAAATGAAATAGCTTTGTGCACTGACCCTTTCTCTTTTAATTTCACAGGAAGTTGGAGTCACCGTAAAGAGGCAACACTCAACTGAAGGTGCAGAAATCCTTCCACGGTCACCAGTTGTTACAGTTATGGGTCATGTTGACCACGGTAAAACTTCTCTTTTAGATGCTTTACGTCAAACATCACTGGCAGCCAAGGAAGCTGGAGGCATAACACAGCATTTGGGTGCTTTTGTTGTCAGCATGCCTTCGGGGGCATCAATCACGTTTCTTGATACTCCTGGTCATGCTGCATTTAGTGCTATGCGAGCCAGAGGTGCAGCAGTCACAGATCTAGTTGTGCTTGTCGTAGCTGCTGATGATGGAGTGATGCCTCAAACTCTTGAAGCCGTGAAACATGCAAAAGCAGCTAATGTATCCATTGTGGTTGCAATTAATAAATGTGACAAACCGGCAGCTGACCCAGAGAGGGTCAAAGTCCAGCTTGCATCAGAGGGCTTGCTTCTGGAGGAGATGGGTGGGGATATTCAGGTCGTTGAAGTTTCAGCTATTCAGAAAACTGGGTTGGATGACTTGGAGGAGGCATTACTTCTTCAGGCTGAGTTGATGGACTTAAAGGCTCGAGTTGATGGCCCTGCCCAAGCTTATGTAGTAGAGGCTAGACTTGACAAGGGAAGAGGCCCATTGGCCACAGCAATAGTGAAGGCTGGGACTTTAGTTTCTGGGCAACATGTGGTAGTGGGCTCAGAGTGGGGTAGAATCAGGGGCATTAGGGATATGGCAGGAAAGCTGACAGAGCAGGCAAGACCTGCAATGCCAGTTGTCATTGAAGGGCTGAAGGGGCTCCCTATGGCTGGTGATGATATTATTGTTGTGGAATCAGAGGAGCGTGCTAGAATGCTTAGTGCAGGGAGGAAAAGGAAATTCGAGAAAGACAGGCTTAGGCAGATGATGGAGGAAAGGACAGAAACTACAGAAACTTCAGAAGATCCAACCATGCCAGAGCGGGTTGAAATGACAGTTATTGTAAAAGCTGATGTGCAGGGAACTGTCCAAGCTGTCACGGATGCATTGAAGACTTTAAACAGCCCGCAGGTGCTCAAACAAAAATATTATACTCACAATCTGTATTTCATTATCTTTACTACTCTTGATTTCACCCTCTCAAGTATTCATGATGTTTGCTTAGCATTGGTTATTTGTTTTAATGATCATTATGGCGTTGTTAGAGGTCATAGTCATCTGCGAATCAGCTGGTTTATTTTGAAATTATTGCTGTCAAATATTCTTAGTATTCCTGACAGGCTTAAATCAAGCTTATACGGGTTGTTACCAGTTGTTGTCACTTGGTCACTCCTAAAAAATATTTTTTGCTTCTGTTATTGCCTACTGGTATTCACACCCTTGCCGTGTGTTCTTCACTTGTGCTGTCAGGTTTTCGTGAACGTGGTACATGTGGGTGTTGGGCCTATTTCTCAGTCTGATGTGGACATGGCACGAGCCTGTGATGCATGCATAGTTGGTTTCAATGTAAAAGCTCCACCTAGTTCCATCATGGCTGCAACTCAAGCCAACATCAAGGTACTTACCTTCTATTTTTAATTAGCCTCGATTATCAGATGATTAATTTTAACCATGCTGAGAATATGAGATTCTTGGTGCAGACTCTTGATGTTGTATATCGGCAGTACGGTAATATAGACAGGTTTTAGAACCCCTATGTTTAATATATTTTTGGTCGGCTGTAGGTAATGCAGCACCGTGTGATCTATCACCTTTTGGAGGATGTTGGCAAGTTCATTGTGGAGAAGGCCCCTGGTGTTTCCGAAACCCAAGTGGCTGGTGAAGCTGAAGTTCTGAGTATTTTTGAGATAAAAGGGAGGAGCAGACCTGGAGAAGATGTGAAGATTGCTGGCTGCCGGGTGGTAGATGGCCGCGTTACCAAATCATCCATCCTGAGACTTTTGAGGAGTGGGGAAGTTATGTTTGAAGGATCTTGCGCATCTCTCAAGCGGGAGAAGCAGGACGTTGAATTAGTAGCGAAGGGAAATGAATGTGGACTTGTGATACGTGATTGGCATGATTTCCAGGTAGGAGACGTTGTCCAGTGTTTGGAGCAAGTAATTAGGAAGCCAAAGTTCATCTCATCACAGAGTGGTGCCGTTCGAATCGAGTGCTGATAATGCTTCTCTGCTTGTGTAATCTCTCTCCAAGGTTCCGATTCTTGAAGCCACCACATGCAAGTCTTTTAAGAAGAGACTTTTTGCAACTGATGGCCTTCCATATACTTAGACTGCTGCCATTTTTTCTAGTTGAAGGTTGAAAAATCATGCCAATTTTGTTTTGCATTCGAGGAAATGAGGGGAATGTAAAGTACAGAGGAAATAGCGAGTTATTCTTTTCGCAACTTGATTCTTTTCGCAGCAGAGAAACAATTGAAATATTCATTTTGATCCCCTTGTATACCTTCTTTTGGCCTTTAGCTAGAGTATACTGGCAAAGCAGCTTGGACTGCAGTTTATTGCCTTGAGATGAATGAGCAATAGAGCGAAATGAACTTCTTATTTGTATGGATGTCATCTGTCGAGTAGAGGAAAATGATTTTCTTTTGTTTGATCTAATTGATAATTTAAAAAATGCATTTCATATGGTTAAAATAGAAACACACGAGTCGTGATTTTCTTCTTTTTTCGCCAGAGGAAAGAAACAAGGGCGATTAACCAATCTAACACATGAGCGCCAAGATCTTAGAAATATGCCAAATAAGATGAGAAATCTGCCACGAAATTCGCCTCCATTTAAATATGTGAAACAGAAAACTCAAGTCACCGAAGCGAGCTCCTGCTGGATGCTATGAACAAAGGACCATAGAATCTGACGCCAAAGAGCACAGGCCAAGACGATGTCCATGGCAATCTTATTATCACATTCCACAACGATAATTTTTGAAACCTAGATATTGCGCATCGACAAAACCTCTGCTTGAAGAATAATACAACTTCTAACGTTAACAAAAAAAAAAAAAAGGATCTAAAAACCGATTTTAGAGTCTCTCGTCCGGATTAACTGTTTTTAAGTTAGATGAATCAAGTAGAAAATCCATCCTAACCTCGTCATGTGCTTGCATTGACAGGGGAAACTTAAACTAGTTGAACATGATGAGATGAGACACTGATAAACTGACCAGCAAGGGGGAGCTTGTGAACAAATACTTGTCAGGTACCGACTCCCTTGGGTATCCTCTCCGCGCTTCTGGTCATGACTAATCTCGCTCAAGCAATGTTGTGTCCTAAAAGGGGGCAACTTTAGTTGGTAGTGCATGATTGCATCCACCACCAGGATGTAATTCCATCATTGAACTTAGACATGATAAAGGAAGGACAGTATATCCTTAAAGCTACTTAAATGCGACAAACACTATAGTATACCACCACTAGAAAGCTTCCTCCTTAGGATCTCATTCTCCTTCCTCAGTTTCATTATCTTTGTTTTGAGCGTCTCGACAAGTCGGTTCGAAGCCATATCTTGCTGCTGCTCAACCTGCTTTGTTTTGCTAAGGATGACTGTAGTTTTACCAGTGAAAAAAGTTGGGTCACAGTCACAGAACAAGAATGTACAAACAATCTCTGGAATAAATCAGTATATGTTACCTATTGCTGAATTCCCATCAAGTTCATGTTGCAGAAGAAAAATGCTCAACCATTCTCACAACAACTCAACAGAAAGCCATCAAAACAATCGAATTTATGATACTTACATTCCTTTTCCATGTCCTGGAGCTTCGCATGCAACTCATTTTTCTCTTCCTGCTCAACAACTAGGCAATCCTTCAAATCTTGAATCTCCATATTATCTGCAGTACTCGAGTGACAAACAAACTTATCGATGGACAACCAATTCGCAGGATAAAACCTCGCTGCAACATTGAAGAAATGAAGAAAAGATCGGAAGCCTTACATTTGGATTCTAACTCAAAGGAGACACGATCCAACCTGCTTGATAGAGTTTGCATGTGCATTTTATGCGCAGACAAGTCTTGTCGGAGGTGATTTATGGTTGTTTCATTTGTTGCCCTCTCAAGTAGAAAGGCTCTAAAATGCGCAGTTACCGACCCTATCGATATTAACACTCACAAGAAAGAATTGAACCAAAAAACAAAATCATTGATTAACAAGAAAGTATGACCTGATCTGGGACTCTAAATCCTCAATCTTAGCGGTATAGTCCTGCTTAAGCAACTCCACTTTCTTCACATGTTCCTGCAAAATGGAAACGGACCCATATCATAAAAACACCAATTTTCAGCAGGAAATAAGAAAAAAAACCCACTAACTTCTTCTATACTGAGACGCTGATCCCTCAGTGTTTCCAATTCCTGTTTCAAGCTTTCGAATCTGGTACGGCGTTGAAGCTGGAAACAACAACAAAACACAAAACCCATTTCTACATAATAACAAATTTCATCAATTTTTGTCACGAATTATGAAAAACAAATAAATAAATTGACAAACCCACCTCTTCCCCCACACTATTCAACGATTCCGTGTACAGCTTCGTCAATCGCTCGTTTTCTGCAGCATTTATCATTTTCTTCAACACAAAAAAAAAAATAGGGGAAAAAATGCCGAGAAGAAAGAAATATGGAAACAGTAGAAGAACCTTGTTTGATAGAAACGCAAACGATTTCAAGAGCTTCCCTCTTCGTTACCTCTTCTTTCCAATTGCATCTCACAGTCTGTATCTCAGCTACAAGGCTCTTGAAATCCTTCAATTATCGCGTTTAATTCAAACTATTTTTTGTTAAATTTAAAGTAATTATATACCAAAAGGAATAATTATAATTATGAGAAAGTTACCTGGTAGATGTGATCAAAAGAAGAGAGAAGAGAATCAGCTCCATCGTCACCCCTTGCCGCCATTTCCCCCCTTCACTCTTTTCAAATCCAAAATCTGAAAACCGTCTCTCTCTCCGTTAGTATAAACCTCCGTGCTCACTTTTATTTTATTTCCCTTCTGTCACATTCTTCACCCAAATCTTCTAACTTTTTTTTTTAACTAATCCATTTATAAAAAGACCGTGCTCAGTATTTTTTTTAATATTCGGAGATTTTGAGGCTAAAAATGCAACTAAATTAGAGTTTAATTAAGTCATAGTATTTTTTTTTTTTTAGAAAAAATGGTCGAATTCATCCATACATTTGTACTTCAAATCCGGATAGACCATTATATTTGTAGGTGAGTCAAATAAACCAGTACATTTGTTTACTCGATCAAAATTAACCATTACTACCTAAAATACTATGTGCTCTGTTTGGTTGGTAAAAAACTACATAATACCTCACTGATATGGACTTTTGACTTGAAAATTAATTTTTATAATATGACGTGGATTATTGGAGTATTAGTGGTCACGTTGGACACGTTAAGCAGGAAAATCAGGAGTAGATTGATTTTCCACAAAATTTTCTTTTTAATTATTTTTACTATAATTTTGACCAGAATCATTTTTGTTAAATGAATGAAACTACAGTATTAGCTCCAAAAGCAGAAATCTATGACTATTAGAACATTCTTCTTTACAGAGGAAAGATTATGCAGAACAGAAAATGTAGAGTTATGTACAAAGATTTCAAATCATCATCCGCGAAGGCATATCAGAAACAAAGCATTCCTCAGTCCTCAAGAGTCTTCAACTTAAATCACTAAAATTAAGTCATTTGATAGAAATCAGAACACGAAGGCATTGAACTTCTTTCAGTTCCAAGAAGTTTGCCTCTGATTAAAATCATTTGAGTCGCAACCTCGTCCATTCTCATCCTTTCCCCTGGAGTTT
>NBIL01072361.1:0-15568 GCA_002752925.1 Viola pubescens var. scabriuscula | reverse complement strand
TTGTAAAATTTCAATCTGTTTCTATATATATTATATATAAAAAATATTTATGCTTCTTCAAATTAATAATTAGTTTTAGTTTGAGTGACTAAATGTATAGTTTGTCTTCTTTAAGGTCTTGACTTCGAAACTCATTAGTCAGATTCTCTTCAAATCAAATCATGCAAAAACGGTTCAGTTATATTCAAAGCTTTCTAGAACCGTTAATTTTTAATTCGGTCAAATTCTCCTTTCGAAACAGATCCGAACCGAACAGTATATACCACCTACAAAACAGCCGTTTCCCAAAAGTGTTTAGGTAAACCTTCCAAAACTTTGTTAAATTTAAAAAAGAAAAAAAGAAAAAAAAGATAAACCTCCCAAAACCCCCCAGTCGTCATTCGTCACTCTCAAACCCATTTCCTCCCTCTGAAAATGTTGTTCTAATAATTTCTAGCAGAAACCAAAATGGACCTCACACTTCTACGCTCCTTCAACTCTCAAAGCCCTTTCCTCTTTCAATGCCCCACCAACAGGAGAAGCGGAATTTCGCGCCATAGACTCTATTCCTCCGCAAACCCCAACGGGTTTCCTTGGCGGGGTCTTAGCTGGGGGTCTGAACGGTTTTTCCTGAAACTGGGTGAGTCGCTCAAGAAGGAAACTGGGCTTGATTTGGGTGAGTTCTCCGAGCGAGTTCAGAGCGAGGCGAGGAAGGGTCAATCCGAGTTCGCTCGGTTGTTTCCGTTGTTTGTTGATTGGAATAGGTGGGAGAATTGGAAGGTAAATTCCATTGTTTCGGTTTTAATGCTTAATTGATAATTGTCCGTTCGGTGTCTGAGAAAGAAAATTTGGGAAAATAATGTTCTTTGGCTATTGTCTAACCACATTCATGCACAAAGGCTTTAACTTTATTATCAACCTCATTTGCTCAAGTATTCCTGGTCTTTTGCCTAAGAATTGTCTTTTTAAAGTTTTGGATCAAACGCCATGACTTATATCAGAAACCCATGAGATAGATATATTCTTTCCACTTTTCCTTGCTACTGTTACGAGCTTTCTTTGAAACACTAAGCTGTAATGTACTTTGCTACTCTCAGGACGTCAAGAATTGGGAGCCTAAACGTTTTGGTGCTATAATTCTCTATCTTTTCATTGTGGTGTTATCCTTCCAAAGACTATATGTTGCCGTTCGAGCTCCTTTTGTAGACCGTGAAAGAAGAGAGTTAACAGAGGCTTATATGGAGGCATTGATTCCTGAGCCATCTCCTCTCAATATAAGAAAGTATGTGAAAACATCATTTTATTGGCAAATGCAATGCACAGTAATTGTTTAGTTTGTATTTTGTTCAAGTTTTTCGCTATGCTTTTTTGTTTAATAATTAATTCATTGTTTTTCTTTCTTTCATAGTTTTATACATTTGTTATAATTGCTTATTGCATGGCATCTAGAAATAAAATTTAGTACTAAACTAGCTCAAATATAGATGTAAGTGGATCTGTTTGGGAAGTAAATTTAGAGTTGTTCGTCAATCGTAAGATGTATAAAGTCATTCGCTGGACAAAAACTAGAAATGAATTGACTTTATCAGTGGAAATCAAATTAATGTCTGGTACAAGTTGATTGGTGTAGAAATGAATTGAGGCTCGTCAAATCTGTGAAATGCCATATGAAAAGAAAAAAATAACTGAGCAGTTGTGGTCATATTTGCAATTTACTTTTTTTTCACAGGCGGCCCATCTTCTTTTCAACTTGTTTATTATCAGTAGAAGGCTTATGTTCCATGAACTTTTAAGCATCAAACAAAAAGTAGAAAGGTAAATTGTATTTTAACTCATCATCTCCAATAAATTATAACCTTGGAGATTTAATCCAAACTTGATGATTCAACTTTAAATTTTATTCTTTTCCAAATTTGTCCCAAACACACTCACAATTTTTTCATATTTTGAAATATCCAAAGGACTTATAAAGTTGTGTTTAGATTCGTTTGTGGTGATTTGTGTGTTCGTACTTCTGAATCTTCTTAGTCTTGATGAGGAAGAGATTGGCAATATATAAACTAACGGTATAATCTTACAATGCTTCTCAACCTTACTTCTAACTGCGCTTGTCATTTGGTATATGCTTCCGGCATCAGTCACAAACAAAACAATGTTACTATTCTTCTAGTGTGACTCTTATGATATGAAATTACTATAAACTGCTGCACCAATTGTAAAAAATTCCAGTATGTGTAGCATTATTCATATACTTATGTACACATTTTATTACTTACCGATCTATTTGATCTAAATGTCATGGCTTCCTTGATTTTTCCTGCAATACAGATATAAGAAGGGTATGTGGCGGAAGACTACACCCAAAGGCTTGAAAATGAAAAAGTTTGTTGAAGGACCTGACGGTACACTGGTTAATGATACGTCATATGTTGGAGAAGATGCATGGGAAGATGGCCCAGAGCTGCCACAAGAAAATGTGAAACAAATTATTGAGAATGACGTGACATTAAATATAGAAGAGAAGAGAAAATTAAAGGAAGATTTGGGCATCTCAGGTCGTTGTGCCTCTCCTCTCCTTATATTTATTATTCTATTTTTATTTTCTGGTATGTTATAAGTCAGTTCTGAGTGAGATTGGGTGTGTTTTAAGGGTAAGATATTGTGTCCTTTAAAACTTTGTGGATTTGAAGTTCAACTGCGAACTCCAGTTCCCACATTTACAAATCTAATATTTATTTGAAGATATTATGTTTTACAACATAGATTTGGTTCCTGCCTCTTGAAGGGTGAAAGTCTTGATAGCACTACAGGGAGTCAAATTTTAAGTTTTCTTATAATATCAGGGACCAAACTGTAAGGTTTGGAAAAGCAGGATTATAGTGTACTTTTATATAACTCAATGTCTAAAGTTAGGTTTTTAAATATAAGAGTATAACTGGTGTAACCTTATGGACGCTAAAATTATTTTCTTGTACATTAGGTTCAGGTTTTTGTTTCTCACAATTTGAGAATATGATTCATACTCTTCATGTCTTTCATGTACCAGAAAAAAATAGATTTGCTAGTTTGTTACCAATAAGAGGAAACATGGTAATGATCAAACACAGGTGATCTGATCAGTCAGACCATTAATGCGGCACTATGCTGAGGTGGTTTTTCAATTAAACCACTCCCAAGAGTATGTTTCATGTGATTCAGGGATTAAATCCTTCCATGGTTTATTAAATCAACTCTTTAGAATGACGAAAAAAATGAGTCCATAGTAATAGTAAGACAAAATTGTATAAATAGAAAATATTAGAGGTTGTAGATTTAACAAATTCCTTAACTTAGAAAAAAAATAGAGTTACTGTAGAAATGGGAACAGGTGAAACTTGTCACTGTTCCCCAACCCATTTCCTTATTTAAGTATCGATAATTGTTTATTGGTTTCTTTTTATTCGACCTGGGATTCATTCGTCAACACTATTGATTTGTTCTTGTGGTGTATATTGATAGGGAGTGTTACTGTTATGGGTTGATACAAAAAATATGCTTTGAGACTTGGGTTCTTTTATTCTTGTTTTGAAGTTTTCCTTTAGATCTTTATCACTTCCTCCTTGTAACCTTTGCTTGAGACAAGCAAGCGGCCAAAAAATTTCTCCATTTTGCCAAACACACCCTTAGATGTGCTGGTGAGGGATAATGACTAAGTTCAATTAGTAGGGTTGGAAAGTGGAAGAGGGAGGCCAAAGATGATTCAAGTTTAATTTATGGGAAAATGGTTTGATGCTTGTCTAAAGGTGTTAAGGTAAATATTATAGGAAAGAGTTTGGCGTCTAACTGTCTGAACTCTGAAGGAGAGTCACACTGGATTTCAACCAGACAGATTCTGGGTGAAGGATCCACTAACAGACTAGGAAGAAGGATATTCGTGTAGGGTTGATGGGGGTTAAGCTTAGGCCTCAGTAGCTTAAATTCCCTGGTATTATTATCTAGCCTTTAATTTTTCTTGAAAGGTCATTAAAAGCTTTGTTACGGTTGCTTGGCAGGTGAAGTTGACAAAAGTAAAAGCACATGGCGTGAGAGGCTTCATTCGTGGAAAGAGATCCTTAGAAAGGAGAATTTAGCAGAGCGGTTAGATACTTTGAATGCCAAGTATGTGGTTGAATTTGACATGAAAGAAGTTGAAAACAGTCTTCGGAAGGATGTGTTGGAAAAGGCAACAGGCACACATGGAGTGAGGGCTTTATGGATATCTAAGAGGTGGTGGCGCTATCGACCGAAGTTTCCATACACTTATTTTCTTCAAAAGCTTGATTGCTCTGAGGTAAATATCATTGCCCCTTCTGTTATTCTTCCTTTTTCAGTAATTAGTTCTATGCCTTGGGTGGAAGAGTGGAAGTTACACGGCTTCTGGTTTCTAAATGACTTTAACTGGTTCATGTGGAATTATGCTGGATACTGATGTCTCAGCTATTTATGTGTTGGATGCATAGGAAACTCTGGTTTTCTGTTTCCAATTTCCAGTGGTAGCTAAAATATGTATTGCACACTGGATCAATTTTCAAAATAGCAATAACATATATTCAGTGGCACTGGTAAATTTTTGCACAGGTATCTGGTATCATTTCAGATGGGAACTTATCCTCCTTTGCTATTGTTCGGTTGGCTTGTGTAATTTCCTCTTTCATACTGAAAGAATGAAGGCAGATGTATGTGATTGGTTATAATGAAGATACTTCCTAACCCAATGAAAATGTTGCGAGATGAGCAATAAATTTAAGTTGAATACCAACTCTGTGAATTCTGTTATTCATAATTGATTAGAATATTCAACATCTCAGATTCTGGTTTGTCCTCCAAGTATCAGGCAGGCACTCAGACGTTTACAAATACTGTGGGTTATTATCTAACAGGTTGCTGCGGTTGTGTTCACAGAGGACCTGAAAAGACTCTATGTAACCATGAAAGAAGGTTTTCCACTGGAATATGTTGTAAGTCCAACATTTAGTTGTTATCAATTATGAAATTACCTTTTCCATTATAGTCTTCAGTTTTCTTGTTATTTTGGTTTTGTAGGTTGATATTCCCCTTGATCCATACTTATTTGAGACCATTTCAAATTCTGGAGTTGAAGTAGACCTCCTTCAGAAGATGCAGATTCATTATTTTATGAAAGTCGTATTTGCATTGTTGCCTGGACTAGTGGTTCTGTGGCTTTTAAGGGAGTCTGCAATGCTACTACTCGTGACATCTAAGCGTTTTGTTTACAAAAAGTATAATCAACTTTTTGATATGGCTTATGCAGAGAACTTTATCCTGGTATTGCTTCAATTCCTTCTCACATAGCTCATTTCCCAATGGTATGTTTTTCCTTTAATGCTCCCATGTTTTGTGCTCTTCCAGCCTGTTGGAGATGTTGGCGAAACAAAATCAATGTATAAGGAGGTAGTACTTGGAGGTGACGTCTGGGATCTTCTTGATGAAATAATGATTTATATGGGCAATCCCATGCAATACTATGAAAAAGGCGTGAAGTTTGTTCGGGTAACTGTTGACAGTTGTACTAAACATAAGCAAATATTCTGCAGCTATGCGTTACGTGCTAAATTAATAATAAAGCATGTTTGTCTGACAGGGTGTTCTTCTATCGGGACCTCCTGGAACTGGAAAGACACTTTTTGCAAGAACACTTGCTAAGGAAAGTGGATTGCCTTTTGTTTTTGCTTCTGGTGCTGAGTTCACAGATAGTGAAAAAAGTGGTGCTGCAAGGATTAATGAGATGTTTTCAATTGCTAGGAGAAATGTAAGCATTTTCCTTTTAGTGCAAGTAAATTGCATAACTAAAGTGAAATTGTTGCTGAGAAATCAGACTAGTTTTTGTGCTGCTGCTTGGTCTCAGATACTTCAACCGTCAAAATTATTGGATAGCTTAGCTTCCCAAGTCAAATATTGTTGTTAGTGTCTTCATGCTAGTTTACATTCTTTTAAGTAATCTTTTACTGTAGATGCTTTCTCCACCTGTGGACACTAGTTTATCTTGCTAATCAGCGTAATTATATACATGCACAAGTTCTGCTGTCTGAAACTTCAAAGAATTCAACTTCTTGCTTCATTTCTAATACTTGTTAATGAAATTTCTGCTTAGTTCCTTGCTCTTTGTTTGTCTACTATGTGGTCATCGTAGTAAGACTATTAAAGTCAAATTTACTGTAAATGGTAGGGGACAACTCTGTTCTTGATGTGTGCAAAACATCATCTGCTGTGATAATTGTGGTATGATGGTACAGAGAGAAAGATGCAAATTGAATAATTTTCTTGAGCAGGCTCCTTCTTTTGTGTTTGTGGATGAAATTGATGCCATTGCTGGAAGGCATGCAAGGAAGGACCCACGGAGAAGGGCTACATTTGAGGCTTTGATTGCACAGCTTGATGGGGAGTGAGTATCTTAGCTTATTTCCTGAGTGTGCATTTTTTATATGATTCTTGTGGTGGTCTCAGTGTGCTTAAAATAATATAGAAAAATACCTTGGATATTTTATTTCCCAATTCATTAAATATGAATAAAGTAATTTTTTAGATGCTTTATTGGGAATGTGAGAAGGAAGTTGACCCAAGTGAGGTGTGAGCAACTAATTGGCATTTTCTGTCATCAAACATGCACTTTCTTTTTATATTTAGGCAGAAGTGCAGCTTTTTTTTCTCCTCATCACTAGTGTTTCTCTAAGTCCTTAAAGTAAACCATGGAATTTAGCTGGTAGGAATATGGAGAGCAAGAGCTAAGATAAAATTTTGTATAGTGGTACAGGACGGAGTGTAGGTGCAAATCTATTTTTTAGAAACACATTACATGTAGAATTTCTAAGAGCTGCTTGCTTTAAAGAAGAATAGTCCATAAATGTCAAGGCTTTAGAAGCGGAAGAAAAAATATGGAGAGAAGACACTTGCAGAATTAAGCATGAGGATTGTCTACTGTGATGAAGACCGTCTTGGAAATTGGATAGTGTTTGGCCAAGGAAGAAGTTGGATCATGGAGTGAAAAGGTTAAGATGACATGGGGGGATTGGTTCAAGGTTAAAAATTGATGATGAAGTTTAAGGGGTGAAGTGTTAGGGATATTTGGTAAAAATTCAAGAAATATGAGTGGGTTCAATAATATTTAGCAAGATTATGAATTGTATTTAGTTCGGAAGTACACTTTTTTATTTTCTGAAAGGAAACATGTATTTAATCCATAGTAAAGTCAAGAAAAGAAACCATATTACAATAGAACAGAGGAGCGAGATCCTACATTAGTTTAGTTTCATTCGGATCATATTCAGCTACGGAAGCCAATTTATGAGCATGCTGGTTTGATATTCTCTTCACATGGGAACAAACAAATTTTTGTAAGTTGGGTGATAAAATCTGGACTTGTTGAGCCAATCTACCGAAATAAGTATCAGCCTGAGCTCCCCTTTTTAATTCCTGGACAACCAAAAGACTATCAGTTTCTAGAATTAAATTGTTGAAACCATCCTCAATTTCTAAAGTGATGCCATAAATGCAAGCTTGTGCTTCAGCAACATGCATATCCAATTGTGTTCCCAGTTGCTTACAAGCTGATAACATAACTTGGAAGTTGGAAGTACACTTCTAAATGTGTATTTATGGGCCCCGATAGGAAGATATTATTATAGGACCCATGTAATGGTTGTGAGCTTGAGGAACAGGGAAAAAAAACTTTACAGCCTATTGGGGCTCATAAATACACATTTAAAAGTGTACAGAGAGGAGGAAAACTGTTGGAAACTGAGACGAATGACTTACAATGAAGGACAGGAGGATAGTGTAGCTCTTCAAGGGAAACAAAACAGAGAGAAATTAGGGACAGGGGATAAGGTGGTGGCAACTAGCACTTTGAGCATTATAGCTAAGGCTTTTGGATACAGAGTAGATGTAAATTTTTTCTGATAAAAATATTATTCTTCTTGGTTACAAAGTCCAATTGAGCTGCATCACGTGGCTACTGCTATTTCAGTTACCTACTTGTGGATGGATATTTACATTCAGAATTTTATTCTTTTGTAGGAAGGAAAAAACTGGTGTAGATCGATTTTCTCTTCGACAAGCTGTGATATTCATTTGTGCAACCAATAGGCCAGACGAATTGGATCTGGAATTTGTTCGTGCTGGACGTATTGACCGGCGTTTGTACATTGGTTTACCTGATGCAAAGCAGAGAGTGCAAATTTTTGGTGTGCACAGTGCAGGGAAACAACTTGCAGAGGATGTAGACTTTGGAAAGGCAAGTTGTCTTTCATGTTCTGTTTATCGGTCTTGTGGTACACATCTCATGCATTAGAAAACATTAGTAATTAATCCTTTAGTTAAGATAACGTTAAAAAATCCCAAGAACTCTAAAAGAAATGTGTTAAGTTACATTTTTATTAAACGCTGGTAATAGTAGTGTGCAACAAACAACCTTCATTAAGAAAAAAATGCTCGTGTAAAACCCTTCAGCTAGGCAAAATGAAGGTTATTCTGAATAAAAAAACATTCATCATGCTGGTGCATATCTCTGGATCTACCCTTGTCAATAATCAAGTGCTTTCGTTATATGGGTTGCTGAGAATTGCTTTTCTTTCATATCACACACTTCATCAGTTACTTTTTGCATTGCTCTTTGCTGATGAAATTGTTGAAAATCCCTGGTATATAAAAACAATCCCCCCTTGAAAGAGTACAAATCAGAGACGTTATTGATTGGTCCATTTGCATGTCAAGGGCTGGTTCCATTAACTGCTAATTAACAAAGTTTTCCTGGCAACTTTGAAGGCCAAAAATTCCTTAATTTTGTATTTTTGATGGCTACAATTAGTATGCCTTCTTGATTTGATTTTGAGGTGGTATTGTAGCACATATTTCCTGCTTCAGATGCAGAACGCTTCCTCCTTAATCTCCAAATCGTCAATTTTGCTTTTCAGTATTGGCATAAGCTTCACTGTTGCCATTAAGCGCATATCTCGTGATGAACTTGTCTTGTGTGTTCAGAAAATTGATTTTCACCACTCTCTCGTAAATGTGAGTTTTCTTTTTCTTTTTCTAATGAATTGGTTGTGGTTGTTTATAGCGTTTAACCCTTCAACCTTGAAAGTTTTCTATAACCATGAGAGAAAGAGAAGGACCAGGAAGATTGTTTCCTTATTGTGTATTGGTTATTTTATTAACCTGTAATTTCATCATCAATTTTGGAAGATTTTGTTTCTGGTGTTCCATACTAGGTTAGGTATTATAATCTCTTTTATGCTTAATAAGCAAGATATTAGAATCCTTGGAACCGGTAGGGGATTTATTTTTCTTGAAGTTTACTCTTAAGTGTTTGGTGTGCCTATATTCAGCTGCTCTGTGTTTTAAGTTTTTATTTTTAAAGATTGACAAATAAAGTTATGTGAATTTCCTTTGTGTTTTATTCTCGTGGATTTCAAGAACCCTTACTTCTTTTGAATTGAAGCAGTGCCCTGTATTGAAGGGTTTTCAAACAAAAGTTTTTTAGGCTAAAATTCCACTTTGAGTGGGGATGCTCGAGTCTTGAGTGCTTGGTCGAACATGCCTACCATGTGGAAAACTGCTATCCAGCAGCTCAAGTAGGTGGGTGAGGTTGGAGGAAGTGGTCTTCTATGAATATCACTTGGAGTCCAGGATAAAAGAAATCTATACAGGTTCTCTAAGAAGAATGAAAAATGTGTGCATAGAGGCTTCTTTACTCACCTCTTTCAAACATCTTTAACTGGAATGTGGATCAGACCAGTCGAGCGTTTATCTTCATGCCAAATTCTGATCTTCACTTCTTGGATTTTATGAGCCTCCATCTAATTAGCAGTCCAAGCCACATGAAGGTTCTGCCTCTCCTTTACAGAAGGGTTATGAACTATGAAAAACCATGTCACCTTCTCAATCTCTTTATAGGTGCGTCTCAAAGACTAGTTTGCCTAAACCCTTTAGTATTTGGTGTTTCCTCATAGTAGTTTAAGAAAGCAGTATTCTGAGTATCATAAAGTCTCCTTCTTAAACTAATGAATCACTATGATAGCATGCAATGTTACCATGACACAATTAGCCACTGAAAGCCATAGTAAAACCATTGTGATTCGGTGCTTCGTCTCATGAAGGGTAAGGCAATTTTCATTGACGAATGCTCTTCTGTTCCAGAAGATCTATGCATGCCCAATGCTAATAAAGAGTTAAGCCTTGTTATAAATATCTACAAGCCACTGGGTCCAAGTATACCTTGTTGTGAAAGCCACAACTACTCTCTTTTTCATCCGTCTATTGTCATGTATAACCTGATCTAAAAAGTGGCTATCACTTCAAATAAAAAGGGATTATGAACTTAGTACTTTGTCTTTAAGAAATTCCCTCTGTACTAAGGCAATTCCTTACATGCTTGTGGATTGATCTGAAAACTGAGCTAGTATTTTACAAGCATGGCTGGCATTGTCTCTTGAAATTTCCTCAGAGGAGGTTGTTCTTACTGACATGCGGATGGTTTTCTGTTCATGGTAATTGTTACTGCTCTTACTGGATACCAGAGATCTCAATTGTCTTGTACTGGACCATTATGTAGAGGCTTCACAAAGTTCTGGGCTTTCTCTCCATTGCTAACTGTTTACTTACAAAAGGAAGTTAGGTAGGCACTGTTGTGATATACTCCCTCTGGTCTCAAATAACTGTCACTTTAGAATAGTAAAAATCTGTTTCACCATGATCTTTGATTTTATTTTATTCCATATTGTTTCATTTTTTTTCCTAATTTTCACTCAAATTAAAACTTCATCATCAAATTGGGTTGATAATTTTTTTTTTGTCATTTGCACAAAATATATGCTTCGAAAAAGCTAAAATGACAAGTATTATGAATAGTAAAAATCCGTAGAAAAATGACAGTTATTCAAGACCGGAGGGAGTATATGTGTACTGCTGCTGACTCTTATTACTTCTGTTCTATGAATGTTTGGATCAAATTCACTGTGGATAGAGTGCTAGGCCCTTTTTATTTGAAGTTTCCATTTTGGATAATTAATTTGCAGTTTACTGTTGTTCATCGCTCTTTTTTCTCTACAGCTTGTATTCCGTACAGTTGGGTTCTCTGGGGCAGATATCCGGAACCTGGTCAATGAAGCAGCGATCATGTCTGTAAGTCGATGAACTTCCAAGTCTCATCCACATATTTCATGAATAAGTAATACTGTGATGTCTTATTAATCCTTTTGAAATTTTAATGAAGAACTTTTGTAATAAATTTGCTATGTTGGCTCTAATTGAAACGTCTTCCTCCGTTTTTTTTTTAATATTTTATTTTCTTCTGATTTGCCAAAATTTGCAATTTTATTTCTAGAAAAGGAGAAAGAAACCTGGAATCTGGATTATTAACTCTATTATCCAGCCCCTGTTATTTTTACTGTCTCTTCTTCACTCCATACAAACATATCAGTATGTCCATACTGTACTTGCTCAGCATTTTTAATGAAAATTGTTCCACTTATTCCAATCCATATCATCCAATCACGTGCTTTTCTTTATTCTCTTTCTTGTTTTTTCTCTCGTCAGCAGTTTTTATTCAGCTGTAAGCCTGTAACGTGATGCATTTATGTTACTCAACGCTTTCAAATTGCGTCATGGCTACCTTCATTGTAGTTTTATGGAACTCACCACCTTACACTACAAGGACTTCACAAATGCACAACATTTATGTCTTTTTGTTAGTTCTTTTTAGAGAGCCAAGTTGTGATTGCCGTGCTCCTTGTTTTCGGCTAAACTGCAACAATAAAGCATCCTGTTTTGACGTGTCTGAAGTTGCTAATATAGTGCATCCTTCTTGTTGCAGGTAAGGAAAGGTCATTCAAAGGTCTGCCAGCAGGACATTGTTGATGTTTTAGATAAACAATTGCTTGAGGGCATGGGTGTTCTTCTTACAGAGGAAGAACAACAAAAGTGTGAAGAAAGTGTAAGTCTGTTGATGGCTCCTAGATGTTTGTCAACAAAAGTCAAATTAGTCTGTTGGTGACTAATTGTTTTGTTTTTATTTACTCATTAGGTGTCCTTTGAAAAAAAGAGACTTCTGGCAGTTCACGAAGCTGGTCACGTTGTATTAGCCCATTTGTTTCCTCGCTTTGACTGGCATGCATTTTCTCAGCTCCTGCCTGGCGGCAAGGTAAAACATTTCTTAATAGAGCTCTGGATACGGAATGGCTGATTTTGGGCTGTTGTCCATTCTAACATTTTTTTCATTTATCCACTTTTTTGCTTCCTTAACTCAGTTTTGTCCAACATTAACAGGAAACTGCTGTGTCTGTGTTCTATCCCCGGGAGGATATGATAGACCAAGGTTACACAACATTTGGCTACATGATGATGCAAATGATTGTTGCACATGGTGGACGCTGTGCTGAATGTCTTGTGTTTGGTGATGACATTACTGATGGTGGGAGTGATGATCTAGAAAAGATAACAAAGGTAACTTCAGTGAGTAAAGAATTATATTTACTAAATGTTTGATTATTTATGAGCAACAATCTACCTATTAACCTCATATTTATTACTTGTATGCGATGGTTTTATTTATTTATTAATATCAATACATAAGAGTTTCAGTAATGAAACTGAAAGCAAACAGTTTGAAACTTATCGTTTTCTTAGTGCTAGGAATATTATTTTGGGTTTTTTTAGCAACATCTAGATGTTTATTGTGACTTACTGTAACTTATCTCCAGCATGTTTGGTTATCAGGAATGAGTTACTGAAAAATGGTAATGTAGTTGCATTTCTATGTATGCAGTTGGTAACGTAGAATGAAAGATGAGAACAAGAATAAAATATAGTCTTTGTTTCTTGTGTTTATGAAAGTTCTACAGACGTCGTAGATTTGGCAAGAAGTTTGTTCATGGTCTGTTTGTTCTCCTTGTTTCTTTTCAGATTGCTAGAGAGATGGTAATCAGTCCTCAAAATGCGAGATTGGGTCTCACTTCTTTGACAAAAAGAGTTGGACTCATGGATAGACCAGATAGCCCAGACGGCGAGTTGATAAAATACAGGGCATGTATTTATTTTATTCTTTTACTGGCTTACATTTTTTTTCCTCGTGCAGATACTCTTTAGGTAATATTGGATTCAATATACCTGATCATCTGATTCTTTTTGTTCTCTTTCTGCCGGTTTCAGTGGGATGATCCTCATGTGATCCCTGCCAATATGACAGTGGAAGTATCTGAGCTATTTACTCGAGAGCTAACAAGGGTAAATATTTAGTTCCTTTTAACAGTCATGCTTTGAAATAACCACATGAAGTTGTTACTTGAAAATTGGAGGAATGAGCTCAGTAGGAGATATACAGTCTGCGTTAACTTTCACCTTTTGTGCCTAAAACTGTGCCATATTGAAAAACATACAGCCTTGCTGGGATTTGGCTACTAATACATCTTTTCACAGCACTGAAAGAGCATATATGTTAGACGTTTCAAGCTTTTCATTTTTAACTCACTACATAGTGCATTTTTTATGTCTAATTCTAGATAAGTAAGTTAATTATGTAGATCATCCAAATGTGCAAGTTGTGTGAACCTCTATGGACATCATCCAATCTAATTTTTTGTTACACAAATCATGGATTGTATTCATCTCTCTTTATGGTTTTAGGCATTTCCAATCTTTTAAACAAACCCAAAGACATACACACATCACCCCAATCTAAGATTTTGATGTTGATGGCAGTATATTGAGGAGACGGAAGAACTTGCAATGAAGGGATTGAGGGATAACAGGCACATACTGGATATAATTACCAAGGAACTCTTGGAAAAGTCAAGGATAACTGGATTGGTATAATGGAATCACATTCTTTATTTATTCTTATTATCCTTGCTGAATTCAGTTTTACAGCATATATTTGTATTGTTTTTCTGGTCAAATATAAACCCCCTGCAACTAAGAAGTTCCATTTGCAGGTTATGTATTTGCAGTTTTATTAACGTAGTGGAGTGTGCTTTAACCTGCTTTATTCATTATATTCATGCATTTGCATCACAACTCTCTTGTTTTTGTCATTGTGAGCTAGATCCAACTTTCTTTGAAAAAATTGCCTTGCACTTCTCAACTCTTCTTTATTTTTGCTTTTGCTTCGTCCTGTCACACTTCAGATGAGTTTTATTTCCATGTCTGCTTTCCTAATTTCTCTGACAAATGGAGAAAATAAGAAAACCTACCGGATTCACATTGGCCCAGGAGTATTTATACCTTGTTTGATAAATTATCTTTTATTGGCCTGCAGCAATGCATTGTCAGTAGTACTCCAAAATCAGTCAGTGCTTCTTGCTGCAAAGCAGGGAGCAGTAGGTTTCGAGTTTGAGTCCCTAGCTTGCGTCCCAAAAGAAAAAATCGGTGCTTCAACATCTCAAACTGTTGCATGCAGATTCACTGTAAATTTATCCAATTTATGAATGAGGAACGACATATGTTGCCTTACTGATCAATTTGTGCTGCTTTCACTTCTGTAGCAAGTTGAGGAGATAATGAAGGGACTTTCTCCAATAATGTTTGAGGATTTTGTTAAATCATTCCAGATAGACTTAAAAGAGGTATTTCTCTTTTCATTTGAGGATAGTACATCTTTTTTGTCCTTTCGTTAATCTGTAAGAGATTACATATGAATATGACATTAACGACTCTGCTATAGTATATTAGGCTTCACTTTTACCATGTATCATTGGAGAAGATTTTTACTGTAGAGAAACTACACTGTGCTTGGGTTACAGCAAAACAAGGCTTTTCCATCTAAAATATTTCCTAAAGTGTTCAAAATCAAATATTTAGTTAATACATACAACAAAACTGTGCTTTTGGAGAAGATTTTTATTGTAGAGAAACCATTATTGCCTTGATTTATGCGGCAAATCCTCGAGCCGATGTTGTCTTTGATTTCTCCAGCAAATCCTAGTGGGACCTAACATAATCCGGTTGCACAAACACATTAATTTGCAATGCTTAGGTTATGCATGCGCCTTTGTTTCTGTATTTTAGGTAAAAGTTTGGAACTGAAACCGTAATCCTTGTAAGCTTTTTCAAAGAGTATCAGAGCTACAAGCTCGTTGGTGTATTAGAACATAACCACTGCATTCCTATATATTGTTACTGCATCTGGGTGCTGATTGATCCTTTCATGGGAAATATTTGCTTCCTCTAACCAGTGTGAAATTTCCTTTTGGTAAATTCTTCAGGATGGACCATTGCCTCACAATGACAAATTGCGATACCAACCATTAGACGTATGTGCTGCTCCTCTCCACCGATGAAAGGACCTTGGAATATCAACCTTTAAGCCACCAGCATCGTTCAATTGATGTGTAAGCTTTTTGGATTTTCAAACGGCGAATTTGGTGTTTGACATTCAAATTTTTTGTTGATCGCATTGGCCAGAAAAGGTATGTCTGTGGCCAGGATGTTAAAACCAGCTGACCTAATGCAGTATCCGAAGCCTACGAGCTGCCCGTTATTCTTGAAGGGCCGACTAACTGTAGTTTGGTTCTTGCACTTTGATCCCGTTACCTCTTGGTCGTTTCGCCTCTAGTAAGTT